>JWHW01050369.1:44507-57675 GCA_000931545.1 Papilio glaucus | reverse complement strand
ACTACTACGTGCGGCGCAAGTCGCCCGTGCCGCGCCACACCAACACCCTCGCCCTGTTCGCGCGTGCCAACGGTATCCTGCTGCATGCTCCATCCAACATGTCACCTGTGCCACGCTGCACTCACATTGCTCTCACCAACTTCAAATCCGCTGTCTTGTCATTGTCTTTCACCATTTCTCTGTTTTTCTCTATAAATTTATTTACTTGCACTATTCCGACATATTTAATTACAATACTGATATATCAAACGTAAAAATTGTTATAAATTCAGTAGGTCGTGATAGAGTCAATTTATTCTTAAGTATATTATTTACATGGTGATGCACGTTGATTGCTTTGTTATAAAAGTTACATGAATTTAATCTTAATTCATATCAGTAGAGCAAAAGCATATTTAACTAGCGTCTAATCACTTGATTTATAATTAATTAATATCTGCTACTAAATTGTTTCATTTTGCACTTACAAATTCATGATAGAGGTGGCTCAAGGTGGTGCGAACTGCGCTGCGTATTTGTCCTTTCATAACTTAACGATTCTGCCATTGTCGTAAGTTCAGATAAACTTTGTTTTAGTATGTAAGTTAACTTCAACGTACATTTTTGCATGTTTGCTTACCTATCGCAATAAACTATAATTATTCATTGAAACCTGTTGGTAAACTTTTTCATATTAACAGTATTTTTGACAAAATAAGGCCTTTAAAAAAGTTACAATTAAAATTAATTAAAAAGTCATTAGAAACAGAAAAAGTAAAGAAATTATCACAGTTTTCAACGTAAAACAACGTTAATCATAACAACTTTCTCGAACGTAAATAAATAGTAATCCTATATTTTCTTAAATTATCTAATAAAATGAATACACTTTCTTTCTCTTAAAAAACATTATTTTAATAAACATTTTTTTTTGTTTTAAGTTTTATTAAATTTTTACAACTAAGCGGTCCACTGAACTTCATACATATCAGCCAGTATTAATACTCTGCTGAACACGAGGCTTCAGCAATGTCTCGCTCACATACGGTTACTCGCTTCCCGCATGTAGCCACTTCTATTCGAACTCAAAACGTCGTTGGTCCACCTGGAGGATGGTGACACTTTATCTTTCTATAGATGACCATCATTCGGAAATACAAATGCAGAAATAGATTCATTTCTTAGAAAACGTGGAGTTGTAACAATATATCGGTGTGCGCGTACAAACACGGATGTTTATCAGGAGCTGGCGCCGCAGAACGTCAACTAACGCACTAAGTCGTCGCGGCGGCCTCGAACGTCTATTAAAGACGTCCGTGCGCGCCGCAACAAGCCTGTCTCTTTATTACTTGAATTTCAATCGCTACATTCCATGGCTTATATCGTCTAATTAACCTTGTATGAAACAACGTAAAAATACATCGCTGTCTGGTAATTTTATAATGATATAATTTGCCATCTTTAATTTTAAAGATAAAGTGCGGATTGCTGGACGGCAGATAAATTTGCTGAAGATCAATGAATGCAATGTCTGACCAAGATTTATACTTTGTTCATATTTGGAAGAAGTCTTTGTACTAATAAAGAAAATAGCTTCTGGAAGGTAAATGTAGTAGATTTTGAGAAGGCTAGAACCGTTGTATTATTTGGATCTTTCCCTCAATTCGTGTCGCACAGGACAACAACGGCGCAAGTGAATAAAACATAATCCTTCGTTTGTTCCTTTTTAAATTCAGCAGTAGGCTTACTGACAGAAGGATTACGATTAACTGATTAAATCCATATTCCATGCATATATAATAGAAAACAACGTTTAATCAATACTATTTGTCCTTTATTTACACAGCTTGAGACATATTATAGTAATTGAAACTGTCCATTCTGACTTTAATTTGCTTCCACTTATTTAACCTTTATATTAAGTTGTTTTTGTTGAATCTCTTTATACATTGTTTGCAAAGGAATATATAAAACTGTATTTTTTTCTGGGTGCTCTATATCCATTTTGCAACACACACATGTGTAATTCTTGGTACACGGTACATTGGACCATCATAAATCAATTTTTTTCACACCAACTGTAGATTTTTTTTCTAAAGGCAGTCCATCTATTTTGTTGCACACAACACTTATTAACTCCACTAAATAGAGTCCAGGTATTAATACGTCCTGGTCTAATGTGTACTTAATATAAAGAAATTGCGGGGCAGTTAAGGCATACCATATTTTCTCTCTGGCTGAGGATTGAAAAGGCGGTTTTGTACAGGATTTTTTCTTTAAAAAAAATTCTCACGGGTGGTAGATGTAATAATAAATAATAATAAATCAGCCTTTTTTACTATGTTTCCCCACTGCAGAGACACAGGCCTCCTCTCCACGAGAAAATATATGGGAAAAATTTACTTTCTATGTAAAATATAGTAAGTAATTTTTTCCCCAAAGAAAGTTTATAAATGTCTCCAGATGTATGTGGCATATATAAGTTGTGTGCGGTGTCCTTGCACGAGATAAATGCAAAGCTGTAATTCGGGAATGTCAGCCGCTGGAGCGTGCGGCGGTCGCGGCCGCGCGCCGCCCTTGACCCGCACCGCTTCCGTCGCTCCGCCCGCCCTCGCTCTCGCTCTATACAAATACTCGATTTATCTCTTCATTCCAGTAAATAAAAGAATAGAAAATGAGCAGCCCGACGGGAATCAAAGTTTTCATTGTCTGCGCTGTCTAGCAATAGTACAATAGCTAGAAAAAAATAGTTCTCTATAACAATTGTTTGCTATACTAATATATTGCTGGAAGGTCATTTGGATAAAGACTAATAGCTATTATAATAAATACATTTTGCCAAGAGTCAAGTGCAAGCTTTGCTAGCCTACACCACACGGAAATAATGTTCTATTTTGAACCAGTTCAATGTATGTAATGATGTACCGTCTCACTTCACCGCTACAAATGTAAGATAAATTTATACAAACGTAAGTGTAGGAAGCTTAATGTTAATTCATTTGATGTATAATAATTTCGCAACATTTTGCCATTTGCTCTTAGAGAAAGAATGACGAAAGAAAACATTCGAGTTATTCCTGGCAATGGTTTGAAAATATTTAGGTGACTAATGTCTATTTATATGATTAGTTTTTGTATTGGAAAATATGGGTCAATTTCGTAATTTGACGTACATATGCCTTTGAAATTAGATATAATTACGACGCACTCTTCGGAATCTCTATCCGTTTGATGGTAATGAACGTGAGTCGCGTTGGATCATCGCCAGCGCTGCTTACTCGTTATGAAATGTAACGACTATTCGGTACACAAGTAGCAAATTGTCCAAGTTAAAGTGACAGGGCGTAGTATTTCGAGCGGTTTATTTTTCAGCGTGACATTATCTGCACAGAGCGAGCTTGAACTGCGACTCGTCACTGTCGCGAGAACCCGTGTCTCACGTCGACAGACTAATTCCACCGCTGACAAATGTCGACCTACTTTACTCCATTTAATTAAATTATGTAATATATTTTTGGCAAGCGTAAAGCAATTCTTAAACTTTCCTTCACACTTAGCTTTTGAAATAAAATGATATGTTACATGGTGTACAACCTGCAAGAAAAATATATTGTTTCTGGCCTTGTATTTAAAATAAATTGAATTGTAGGAAATATTTTTTTGTTTATTCTACCGCGGATTTACCGCAAAGTTATTGCTAAATTTATTCTAGTATTGAAAAGATTCATTGTTTACTATCAACCAGATTGCTTTGATGACTCGTGAGAAACCGGGTACGTCTAGAAATATATTATATACAGGATAAACCAGTAATTAATCATAATGTTAATAGTAAAAAATTAAAAGGTTTTAAACTACAAACCTGGTATGCAAAAAGCAAAGAACACATTCGAAAAAAAGTTCACCATCATTTAAGTTTCCCGCATGTAATGTAATGCACTAATAACAATGTTATGTAAAAACTTGTGTAATTATCAACTGCTCTTATGGCAATAAAAGTTAACATATAGAAGCAAATATAACCTGCAATGCTGCCTGATTACTTTTATTGTCGTATGGCGCTACGGACACAGACATATAAGAAAATATTAATAATTTATAACTAACCTTACTGTAGCAAACATTTCCTGTTTCCTTCATAAAATTGGAACGCCAACTGCGGTCGTTACTTTTAGCTAAACAAGTTTCGTAGCCGTCCTACGCCTACGTATAAACTTTTCTTGGCGAATTTTGTAGAAAACTATGTCAGTGTGGTCGTGGTCGGGGCATTAAAGTAACTTATCAAATGCGTGCAAATTAGGCCGAACCGTCAATGCGCCTTCTGTATTCATCGTGCAGAGTATTTTGAACGTGTTTGCGGTTGTTTCGCGTCGTTTTACACGGAATGCGGAGCATTAAGAAAACGCCGCCAACGAAATCTCTTGACATTGTATTACTAACGCCAAACGGCACACTTTGTCCTTGGGGCTAAATATTTACATATTTCGTCACTGCTCTTGAAAGGCGATAAGCGCTTCTTTTTAATCTGTAAGTGTAATAAAATAAAATAGGGAAAAATGTTTTATCTTAGAAGGCAACTGCCCGAAATGAAATATTTTTCTTTATTTGTCTGTGTATAAACAAATTCATCGTGAATGTTTATATCACATGCCGATTTTATTTTCGAGTCAAAATCGATAACCAATCTAGGCTACGTGAAGTTTCTCTTCAATTTTCATTACGTTAAGCCGTTTTTAAGACCGTGATCGGTCTTACATAACGCCTCAGCGAACGACCTCTAAGAGAGGGTGGCTTGGCCAAGGGCGACTGAATCGATCCGATCTGCGGCACCCTCCCTGTGTCCCCGGAGCGGAGTTCTCTCGCGCAACGACCTCCTCTCCCTCTTTGTTCGGCAAACGTCGCTATCAGCTGCAAACAATCCGTCGAGCTCATACAGAAACATTGCATTGTACATATTGAACCTGTCTCCTTGTCGATAAGAATAAACAAGCTTAGTCGTGCCTCATAAATAAGTTATAAACCTTACATTGTTTTCGCATTCCGTTTCTTCTTTATTTATATGAATGCAACAAATGATGTTTTGCTGCCTATATACACGAATATTCAATGCAGACATGATATCCCTTTCAGTTGATCATCATCATTTGTCATCTATAAATTTATAACGATATTTCATTTTCACGACTACACTACCTGCCTTTAAAATTGTCGATCTTGAAGCCCCCTTAGAAAATATCAGAAAATATTACAGGAATTGAATTTATTCTGAATGTAGAGGTATGAATATGAATGTAGCCACGACGAAAGTAACGGCAAAGAGAACAAATGAAGACAGAAATTGAAATAAATATAACGGTAAAGAAGTGGAACAGGTTGAAGAGTTTGTGCATATGGGTTGTATTTTTAGTAGAGATGGTAGGCACGTTTAAGATTTTGAACGACGAGTGAATGCGGGAAATAAAATGAATAGGGCTCTTCTGGAAATGCACGATGCTGTTCTAGACCCCACTTTAATGTATGGAAGTAAGAGCTGGGTTTGGCAGGAAAAGCATGTTAGTAGAATTAATGCCGTAACTGCGATCCGAAGTGTGGTAAGAGTGACGATGAATAGGATTAAAAATAGCGTTATAAGGGAAAAGTGTGGCTTTAAAGTGGATATCGTGAATAGAATTGAGAAAGGTTTGCTTTAGTGGTTCGGGCATGTTGTTGAAAGGATGAACGAAGATAATAAAATAGTGGTAGAGCCAGCAACAACATCTGTTGCACGAATGGGCCGGATCGATCGGTGAAATACCACGACCTCACAAAAAACAGGCGTGAAGTAGAAGTACTCTGCGTTCCGTCTGATGAATGAGGTGTCTGAGGCCTAATTTCAGTCCTCTTCCCTGTCCCAGCCTTTCCTTATAAGGATAAGATGGGAACGGGAAGAGGATTGGATGGCGAAGGGGTTAACGTGGAAAATGAAATATCTTTATTCCTGTCTATGCCCTCCTCTGTCCATTAAAGGTAGGCAACGCATCTGCAACACATTTACTTGTTGCGGATGTCTATGGGTAGTCACCTTCTTCCATAAAAAAAGAGAGTAACGATACAAATTTATGTTGCAAAAGTGAGAAGCAGTATTGCCAGGGGACGTCCAAAGGAAAACTTATTTCATTCATATATGTGACTTCCTCAAGAAGGGCGACATAAGGAGTACCCGTAACCCACGAGCATTTATGACGTAGATGAATGGATGTACAAGTTATCTTCGAGATTATTCTCTGGCTTACGGGCGTGAGCGCATATTTTTTTGTATTTATTCATTACACGAAATATAATAATTCTCAAAGACGATCCGAAAATTTTGGTTACGTGAAATACGATGTAGCCTTGTTTAATCAACACTCAATAAATTGTATCCTGCAATAGTTGCTTCATGTCGCAATTTTATTGTAATGGGCCATGAACCCAGCATCGAGGTTAGGGTCGCTAAAAGCAATTTCACATTGCCCAATGCCGATAATTAAAAAATAAAGTAAGCTTAGCTCTAGCTTGGTAGCGACTCAAGCTTGATTTTTTAATTATACTCAGCTTTTTGTTTGGTCTTGACAATATCTTTGTCTTTAAGTTACCTTTTTGAGAACATTAATTAAAACAACCGCCAACATTAAATGGATTGTATATATACATTATAAGGTTCTACTTCTTTTATAAAATAAAGGCAATTTGTTTAGACAAGGTAAGTAAATTGGATAAAATAAATATACATTTTTACTTAAAGTTACATTGTAAAAATAATAAATTAATAAGAGTACCCACGATTAATCGAACAAAGAATATGAGAACGCGATAGAGGATGAAAATGTTTTTTTTAATATAAGAAGCTTACAAGACAGGTGTACTTATAAATGGGGTGGGTTGTCAGAAAAAATAATATTTTAAGTTATTAGAACCCATTGTAAAGTACGTTGAAAGTTTATTGAATGGTAAAACGGAGACTTCTGACGAGATCAGTGTACATATTTGGGTAATTCTTTGATACTATTAAAAGGAGCTTGGTTTTTAGATCATTTCATTAGATGTAGTTAGATTTGGATACATCATATACCAGATAAGTGTAATCATGAAAATTAAAGCGGATATATGGGTCTAGAACAGTTCGCTAGTTAAAACATACAAAGCACAAAACATGGTTCGCATGTTATTCGGTGGAGGAATGTGTAAATTATAGAATTCTATGCGGGCCGGGGCTCGAGAGGCGCCGCCGATGAATGGGCATCGCGTGGCACCGACCGTCACTCTTCGCCTATCACCTATTAATAGAACCATCTGACTCGTTCCGCGACGCTTTTACTTCGCATTAACGTTTTACTACGTATACCGCACGCTCACGATGCGTAACAAATATACTGAGAAACGCAAAATATCAACGACATAAGCGCATCGGAAGTTTTTACTTGTCATCTTACATATTACGTATGTTATACATCAAGTTCGTACGTATTTTAGCCGCACTTTTTGTATACTTTGTCCAAGTAATAATACATTAAAAGTAATACATTGTATATAGTTACATTATCAAAAAACTCGTTGAGCGTGATCGAAGAAGGGATCTCTGGCCGCTTTAAATCCATTGCAATTATTGTCTGTACCGCTGGTACCGAAAATAGCCTTGATAAAGTCCCGTTCCCTTATAAAGCATCTTGAGTGACAGCATACGTCATGCAGGTCGCTAACCGGGCATTAGTTTTAAAATTTATTATACATCCATGTAGAGGCAGTACGTACTTATATATGATTCGATTCTTTTTTAAAGTCAATTTAAAAGTGGATGATTATCCTATTCATATATATTCTTTTAAATTCCAAGGTCGTTGGAATTATCATGTCATTATTGTGTGGGTTTGTCGTAATTATATGACAGTTTCATCCAAACAAAAGTATTCAAATATGTACTTTATTTCGACTTCTCTCGGACTCTTGTCCGTCAATCACATATTCCAAAGAAATATTTTCAAGTACATATTAAATACAAAAATTGTTAGAAAGTGGCGCTTTTGATAAAATAATATGCACGTTGACTTACAATGGCAGGATATTGCACAGTGAGCAAATTGAATATGATCATCTATTGTTTGAATAGAAATATTTTTAGACAGTTAACCAGAAACAACGCACCCATGTATATAATCGTCGTCAAATATTTACTTCATAACTAATACAGTATTTTTGTGTTTATGCAGAAAAATATAATGATTTTGTATATTCTTAGATCTCTCCTAATCTGGTGAAAACACGCGATTCGTTTAATTTTTGAAGCGAAAACTTCCTTTCCTGGAAAATATTTTAGGTTCGCGTGAACAATATGCTCAACATGTGTCAGCAACATGCTTATTTGAATTTGGAACGTATATATTTTTCTTGTATTCAATTTTGAATTTTATTGTGTAGAACCAAGGGTTTATTTTTGTTGGTCTGTCCTTATGACTGCCTTTGTTTTTTAAGTAGGTTAAGGCTAAGTTAGGCATAATTGAGATACAACATAAGTACATGAATATATTCATACTACAAATCAAGACATTTGCTTTGAACAGTTGACGGCCAGTTGAGCAACGCGCATTACCGTGTACGTCTATCGTCAGTCACGCAATACTGTAACACTCAATACATATGTGGTATCTATTGATAACGAAATATTTCTTTTGTTTTCAGAACCAAAGAAAGACAAATTGGAAAATGGTGGCGAAATGGTCAGGCCCGAGCGGCCGAACTCCTTGACAGCGGGCAAGCTTCCCAGACGAACATGTTATCAAGGAGACGGTCAGTGAAATATTTAACCATCTTACTCTCTACAACCATCGCTCTAGACATTCGATATTTATGAATGGAATAAATCATAAATGGTCATTTCTATCTTTAATATTACTTGCTATTTATTGATTTAATATTGAATTTTCTATTGTGTATTCGGCAATATAACCTCACCTCCAACTTTTAAACGAATATAAATCCCAAATGTGTGAATGTGTTCAAATATCTTCTAAAATGTCATGCGGCACACGGTAAATTATATACAACATTTCAGACAACCAGTAACGATATGAATAAATAACAAGAATTAGGGTTATAATGTAGGTGGGTGTTATTCAAAACATCCTTGCATTATAAATAAGGGTCACGAACTTATTTCATGAAAAATAAATGTATGCTTGAGGCACAAAATAGCGAGTTGACCGTGTTTGTTTATTTACGTAATATGAGGCTTATTTAATTTAACCTTATTGGTTTTATCATATCTTAAAGTTTGTTTAATGATTTTTTTCAATTTTCTTTGAGTGTTTTCATTTAGTAGCTTGGCCTCAGTAACTGTGTATGACTGACTTGATTTATTAAAACTTATGTACGATGGAACATCGACACAACAAGGTGGATATTACCAATTGTCCTGATCCAAATAAGCTCTAGTCGAAAAAATAATAATTTGCAACATATACGAATACTTAAACGTCTGAACTGTCATTTCCCGTAATGCTTGATCAAATAGTAAAAGTAGCAGTAAAATGTTCAAACGTAACGTAATGTTGTAAACGACTAACATTGTACTATAGGAAAAAAACGTGTACTTTTGATGAATGAATGAGATAAACTGTTCAAAACGTCAGGCAGGACAAGGTCGCTTGGTATTAATTATCATGCCCGCCAGGGTCGTGCTATGACGAGGTTGACATTTGTGAGCAATGTGGTATGCAACCTTTGTTAATAAACACTAAGGGAAAACCTGTTTTTGTTGAATTTGTTATATTGCATAATATTGATATGATACTCCTCACTGTAACCTCAACCGCAATGACCACCGGTTTAAAAAAAAAAATCTATTTTGACACGACCATATTAAATCAATCAATCATCAACTTTTTCTACCTAAAACGTAATAACGCGATAAAAAATGTTTCTTAATGCCATCTAGGCTACCTGTAACCAAACCAATATCAATACAAATGCGAAATATTTTTAAAGTATGAAAATTTTATTAAATTGTATTTTAATATTTCCGTGTATCTAATTAAATAGGTTCTCTTGTGGCTTAGTGCATAACCAGTAATTAAGTTACATGTTACAAAAGTTGTCATATTATTTATATAGCGATATCAACATAAAATTAACCACATTTTTAGGACAAGACACATCCTCACCCTGAATCATCATAAAATAATTAGCCAAATGACGTGCAGAGGTGGACCTAGGCATTCCCCAAAGATCTCTCCATCCAAACACTCGCACAACGTTGACTTTTCATTCACACTGCAACAGAGTTTTAACTTTAGCTTCAGAATTTCATAAATCTGTTGATTATGATGGTAATTTTGTGGTGATAGTAGTGAGCGGATACGGCGGGGCGGCCGTGGGCGTGGGCGCGGGCGACGCGGAAAACTCGCAGCTGATGCTGTCGGAGCTCCCGGAGCCGCCCATCGCGGTGTCGGAGATCGGGCCCATCCCGCCGCCGCCCATGTTCAGTTCGCCCAGCCCCACGCGCCACCACCATCAGCACCAGCATCAGCATCAGCATGCCCTCGCACACCATCCTCTCTCTGACTGTAAGTAATTAATTCTACTTCAGATTTGTAGAAGTAGAGGTATTTTATATTTCTGAGTTTACTCTTATGATTGACGTGCCAGATGCCCAATCTCCTTTCTATGTGTAGCGATCAGTGAACATCGGGTGAACCGCTCGAGCGATAAGGGAGGCAAACAACTCACTCATCCGTAAAAAAAACACAGGGTGTCATAAGGACTGCCGTCAGAAGTGAAATCTTAAAACAGATGGGAAGGCGCAGCAATAATAAAAACAACAATCAGCCTTTTTAGTACTTTTCCCCACTGCAGGGACACAGGCATCCTCTCCGAAAGAGGGAAGGGGCCGTAATAGGAACGTACAAAGACAATAATATTGTCCTCACAGTACAATAAACGATACACAGTTGCACTTTTTATTTAAGAATAGTAATTGGGCGAGGTCGCAACAACCTATGAGTAACACATTGTAAATAAGGGTAACGAGAACTAATAAGTTGGCAACATGTTGTTTGCTTGTCGCATGTCATTTACGTATTCAATACAATAGATAAAAAAAATCTATATCATAATATCTACATAAACATATATTAGAAATTAACCCTATTAACTTATGTTAGCCTAGTCGCCTTGCATTAACAAAGAGGATTCCGAAGCTAAACCGAATAGGCAGTTGTTATAGTGGTTTCGATTCCCATTTGAGGTAAAAATGTATTTTATGGTTTTAGGAGTATATGGGCGATAATCTGTCTCCACATCACACTAGCTAACAATTTTATTAAATGTAAACATAGCAATCTGAGTGTAAACATTATTTCTGTATACCGCATGTAAGATCAAGGCTAACCTCTTTCTATTATTTAGCACAAAGTATCTATGTTATTAAAGCATCAATGCTTGTTGAATACACAAAAGAGAGAGGAGAGGCGAGAGGAGAAAAAAGAAACGGAGTTCCTGTATCATTTTTGTGTAGTGAAACGGTTAAAAATTTAAAATATTTTTGCATATTCTCAAAATTCAGGCAAGCTGAATCGATTGAAAAAAAGTATTAGTTTCCTAGGTGATCGGGAAGTGCGACAAAAATCACTGCAAAAAGATTTTTGATGCAGTTTTTTATTGTTACACTTTTTTCGGTCTAGCTCCTAAGCGCGCAAACGAATGAATCACTTGCGATAAAGAAGTGCGTTCTAATAAGGAAATTTTTTAAGTCACCTTAAAAAAATCTGAAAACAAAAATAAGCCTTTGGGTGACCGACGTACCCTCGGTCACGTGGAGCATCTGTTATATCGAGGCCCGCGGCGGGCATCGCCTGCGCGACTCTTCTAATTAAACATCATATTGGTTTTGGACGACACAAATACTACACGATGTACGCATTATTAATAATATGAAACTGTTCACAACAGATGAAATGTATTACTCAACTGTTATAGGAATTAGCATTGTTGGAATATGTGATTAGTGGCTATTTTGTATTTGAATAATTTCTATTTGTTAGAGGTGGTCTTCAAAATTACCCGACATATTGCCTGAGGAATTAATTTTTCTCTTAATAGTCAATAACAAAATTACTTTGTTATTTCTTTGTTTAAACACTTTACAATTTGCTTTTCATTTGAATGAATGATGTCACTACTTACTCTGTACATATCCAACGTTTAAATTGGCAACGGACCTAATTACTTTCAATATTTGGATGGCAGATGAATCATTAAATATTTATAACGATCTATTAATATATTGTGATCCGTGAAATTTCTCTGAAACGTCTGCCTTGTTTTGAAACTTTAACGGGAAACATTGATTTATTTTTAGATGGGATAAATATTTATACGAACGTACTTTGAAGTGAAATAATTGAATACCTGAACTCTCCGGGTAAAATTACGAGTGATGATACAAAGAATAATATGCGTTCATTCAGAATAAATTTCAACATTTTCGAAGATACAAGGTCAATGGTATTTTATTTACGTACACAATACAACGAAATGGAAACATGTTTAACTCTAATACAAAAAGAGCTCGCGCCATATTTCAAAAATCTTATGCACCCAAAATACTGAAGCTCGAACACAGCAATTTTGTTCTTAGACTTATAAGACATGCATTACTAGATTTTATATTTATACATCAAGTTTCTTTGTAAACAAATATAGATAATAATAGTGAATTTTTTTATGGAATTTGGATATTAACAACTTGCAACAGACTGCATCTATTAGATTTTATAATTCCTTAAAAAACCACAAATGATCCATAAAAATTATTATTGGCAAGAAAGAGCAAGCGGGTCACCTGATATTAAGTGACCGCTACCTATAGACATCTGCAACAGGCACTTTGCCTACTTTAATGGACAGAGGAGGGAAGAGGCAGGAAAAGGCCAGGATATTTTCTTTTCCTGTTCATAGCCTCACCCGTACAATCGTCTTCCTCTTCCCATTCTTTCCTTATTAGAAAAGGATGGGAAGAGAAAGGGCACTAGGTTTTGGCCTCCCGTAACTCACTCATCAGATGAAACTCAGAATACTTCTACTTGACGCCTATTTTCTATGAGGTCGTGGTATTTCACCGGTTGAGCCCATTCGTGCAACAGATTTTGTTGTTGCGGGCTCTGCCATATGAAATGTA
>JWHW01050369.1:21342-43859 GCA_000931545.1 Papilio glaucus | reverse complement strand
TCCCATTCTTTCCTTATTAGAAAAGGATAGGAAGAGAAAGGGCACTAGATTTTGGCCTCCGGCAACTCACTCATCAGACGAAACTCAGAATACTTCTACTTCAGAATACACGACCTCATAGAAAACAGGCGTCAGCCTGTTTTCTATGAGGTCGTGGTATTTTACTGTGGAGCCGGCCCATTCGTGCAACAGATTTTGTTGTTGCGGGCTCTGCCATAGTGAAATGTATGTATAACGTCTCTTGAAATATAAATTGCTTTTTCGACTGTGTGTGAATTTTCTTGATATAAATCTGATAGCCAAACCTTGTGAATGCAAGAAGCATTCAATATTTTCAATTGTTTACGTTTATATATTGTTACAAACAAATAAATAGACTATTATAGTTGTATTTTGGCTGGTAAACAAAATTAATTAAATTAAATTGAATTACAGAGAATTATTCATTTTCTCTCATCGAATCACATAACAGCTATCTATATGTTCATTGATATACATTATGATAGACACCCACCATTATGATATGATTTTAAGGTGCATTTAAATATTCCTCCACACTTCCAAATTAAATTGTTAGTTTACCAAATAAAACGCTATACACATTGTACGTGACTTCCAGCCGAAGAGGAGGACGAGCCCGAGGACGACGAGGTGGACACGTTAGGCGCGGACACGTCGCGCGTGGAGGAGATCCCGCCGAAGGAGCCGCTGTTTAACGCCGTGCCGCTCAAGTCGGCGCTCAAGAAGCGGCCCGCGCCCGCCGCCTCGCCCGCCGCTACGCCCGCCGCCACGCCGCTCGCTCCGCGTCAAGATCACCACCACGCCAGCTTCAAGTTAGTACCGACATTGACACAAATACATAGATAAATAATGAGTTGAAAAAACAAAAGAAAAGAGTATTAGTAGACCCGGCTATCCGATAGGGTTTGACATTACGACCCAAATTATATGTCAATTTTATTGTTGATCGGCATGTATGGGTTTATTTTTTATAATGAATTACGATAGTGATGAAAGCTCCTACGGACGTTAGTCGCACGTTTTTTCTGGATTATTGTATGACAAGAAAATGGCTGTTTTATGTGAGTCTCAAATATAAATTTAAATGTAGAAAGTGTTATACAAAGGTGTAGGATGTGTTAGGATCGCGCCAAACGGAAATCCGTTATTACTGCCAAAGGAGTACCTTTGGGTTACAGGCGTGAGCGCATATTTATTTATTAATGATATGATGACAAATAAAAGGTACTTATTTCAAGTAAAATATGTAGACGCCGCAAAATGCCTACTTTGTTATTGCGTTACAGAAATACCTACTTCCTTTAGAGGTCGTAGACTATCATTCAAAGAATAACTGTGTAGGTGACAGAGATTAGTCACTACCCACACACATAAGCATATCTTTAGAAACCTGTATTGCAAATCTATCATAGATCTGCCGCGTTTCTTTATATGCACGTAGGCAGTGATCGCAAGTCGTCCTTGCATACTTGTCAATAGTTCCTTAGTGGCCTTTCACCGTCTGCTAAAAAGTATTTAAAGATTTTGCGTTCGCTATGGTCTATAATGATACATCTTTTTGGATTGTCACGTTCGCATCGGTTTATTCCACTTTGATCACCTGATTGATATCACCTAGGTGATTTTTTAAAACTAAAATCTGAGTGATATAGAGACATAAATTAACAACTGAAAATAAGAGGAACCCTTGTGCACTCAGATGATTTGATTCCAATAAATAAATTCACTTTGCTCACCCAGGTCTCAGGTCTCGATTTAACTGTCAGATGATCAAAGTGGAATAAACCTTCGTAACATCAAATGTCATAACTATAATTGACTTTAACAAAGTTACCAAGGTATATTAATGACTAAAAATGATCTGCAAGAATTTTTATACAATACTGCTGTCAATAAGATTTTTCCGAAGTGAAAAATGATAAACTATGTCAATTTTCGATGTTACTTTTATTATTGAATCATTTTTTATTAAATTATTGTTTAATTTGTCATATTAGCAAAAGGAGATTTGCAATTTAGGTTCTGTGATAATATAAAATTAAATAAAGCAATTCAACATTATCTAATTATACCTCTATAAGGAAATAATTTCGCTCTCTGTTAACACATTTAAATTGTTATATTAAATATAGTCGTTACATTTGCTTTAAAAATCTAGTATATTATAAAATAGTTGCTCTGACATCATTGTATTATATCAAAGAACACGTTACATTTAATATCTGGGCTTGATAGTGAATTGTGTGCGTTTATTTTCACCATGCGCTGCCTAGCAGACGGCCGCCGCCCAAACCGAGGATCCGCATATGGTAACAGTCCCTCAAATATTGTCAATGTTGTTGAACACGCCATCGCCCAGAGACCTCCCGACGGTCCGCTTGCCTCCAGCCCATGCATCGTGCATCGCACGCTTCCATCATACATACTAATAAATCGACCACAAACTAAAATCTTATGACCGTCACTTAATACAAGTGTTACATTCAATGGCAATGATATATTTACTAACTCACATAGTTTGGCATCATTCGAGCATCGATTGCCGTGCCGTGATATGTGTGTAACAATAACACATTAATGTACACCTCTGCAAATCGATGTACTGTTAGTTTTGTACCTGATCGTTCTGACATATTTTTACATATTAATATCGCTGTGTTGCATGCAATTGTTCTGTGCAGTGTCAATATAAAAAAACTAATTAGATGTATTTCTTTGTATTTAAAGTAAAAGTAGATGCGTTTTCTTCTCCATAATCTGTTTCCGTGAATTTCACTCATTGCTTGTAGTTAAAAAAAAACGATTCGCTCCCGCAAATAGCGTGTCGCGATGTGCAACCGTCGCCCGCACGACTGCGTCACGCACGTTTGCTTGCGTATCTAATGCAACCGGACAAATTTATTTACAATAAAAAAATGTACTATGCCCCTTTCCAACCGCATTGTACCGTATACCCACTGACCTACTGCATTTAATAAAAGACTAAAGGCAGTGTTTTGATTGTATTTTTTATGCTTTTCTCGTAAGCTCACAATATTAATCTTACTTAACATTTGATTAAAATCTCAATGTTGTAATCATGCAACTTTCTGATTACATTCAAATAAAACTTTTTACTTCACTCGTGTATTCATAATGTGCCTAACTAAATTCGCGTCGCACCACCGTGGCAGTCGATGCTGAAATTCCCTAGTTCTTCTATGTATGAAAGTAATTTGAGTACGCATTATGTCGGATATCCGGCACACCGATGTCACAATTGTCAAAACTTCAACAGGATAGCGTTTAGAAAGTTTGCGTCAGTATAACAGTGACATTGTCGACGTACAAATTAAACTATGAAAACTGGAATTCTGTCATATATGCACAAGTCATATTTACCTATTCGGAATATTGTGCTATTGTTAACTGATATTTGAAACAAATGACAATTATGACACAGATGCGCCGGATGAGCGAAATGGCTTATTTGACTGTAAAGAGTTTTAGACTTAATTTATACCGTCATGTGAATAGTTATAGTTTTTAAAGTTGTGTTTTGTGTTTACTGGGTGCAGCACCCGTCCGGTGCGCGTGGGCAACGCCGCGGAGAACAAGGAGAATGCGCGCCCGTGGGAGGGCGACTACCGCGACGACTACTCTAGCGAGTCGGAGCGGGTCGCCGCCAAGCTGGCGCGCAAGGAGAGCCTCAACATTAAGCTCGCGCTGCGCCCCGACCGCCAGGAGCTCATCAACAGGTATGGATTTATATTTATTATATTCGATACTAAAGACCAGTAACCGACCGTATGTTATTGCATAGATTAACAAAACTATCCTATTTTAATTGACACTCCCAGGCGATCGTTTTATTAAAGTACATTTTTGCTATACTCTTTTATACTGTAGAAAAGTTATGTCAAAGTTATTTTATCATTACAAAATTCTTTCGATGATGGGTGATTATTACAATCTTTGGACGTCCTAGCCTAAAGCCGCGGTAGACACTCGTGGATAAGTAGGCCTGTGAGCAGAATCGTATTTATTTTACAGACATTATTATATGTAACTTTTGTTCACTTTCACTTCATAAGAACGAAGTAAGTCGGTGCCTCGGGCACTTCGATTATAAGGTTATTAAGTTTCCTGGCCTTACCCACACGAGATATCGATATTGACGAGACACAGTCTACAATTGTTAAGAGGAAGACGATATATATAATATAATATCGAAAAAAAAAAACCCCCACGTTTTGCCTTGTGAGATATGCGTACACACATCGAAATTATTCTAATTTGATCATCTAGTTCTTTATTACGAAACTTATTGGGATATTATGACAAACTATTACATTTGCTAATGTATACGACCTTAGGTCTTGTATAAGTTTATTTTATTTGTATACTTCTGACTGTCTACTAATAAAACTAACTGATCGCTGTCTGTACATGAAAGATATATAAGAAAAACTATTATGAGGGGCCTTCATAAACTTAATAAAACCCAAAACAATGATTATTAGAATTTTTGTCTCTTTGTCTGTGCGTTTGTTACCGCGAATCTCAGAAACGGCTTAACCGATTTGGCTGGTATTGTAGTAAGCTTCACTTAACATTTAGTGTTTATTTTATCTCAATCGGTTTATAAATAAAAAAGTTATATCAATTTAACTATGCTGCCATACTGTGTTGACCCCACATACGCAGGAAAAGGGCAATGAGATGATGATGAGGTTACGACAGTATTAAGTAGGTATTATCATTTCGATTAGGTAAAATTGCAGGGCGGGTGAAACCGCGGGGCACAGCTAGTTGAACATGTAATTGTATGTATGTACTGACTTCTACGTCGTACGTATAGTTTATTTTGGTTTAAACAAATAATTCTGTTTTTAAACAATTTTCTAGGTATGATGTCCTTGAACGATAATATAACCACGCCGCTGATGTGTCCCGGTAGTAAATAGTAATTTAACACACGTCGGGTGTTGCGCAACTGATGACAGTGTCACACCGAGAGCGAACCGCTGAAGCGTCGCACTCGCCGCGCTAACAGCCCCGGCTATAAATACCCGCGCCTGACGGTCAACTATAACCATGTGTTACCTGTATTGGCAGCCGACCACAAACTGTCAACTCACTTGCAATTAGTTCAATAGGACAGTGTCACAACAACAAGTATTTAAAATTAACTTTTAAATATTTTATAAGTAATTTATAACATTATCGATCCTATAACCTTTATGGGATAACCAGAAATAAGAATAAACTATATGAATGTACATTTCTCATGAAAAGTGCATTAAATTTACAGCTGATATGGCCATCGCTGTCGTGATGTTATTTCATATAATTTTGCAAAATAAATGTAACTAAAATCATATTTAATGCAAGAAATAATTGTGTTAGGATATTTTTATTCAAAAACTAAATTCTTGCACGGTTAGAGGCCGACACAGACTTAGAGACTTATAAATGCCCGTGATCGTTTCGATAATAGAGAGTTTAACACGATTAAAATTCCGAAAATAAAAACACAGGCGTCGTAAGCAAATATTTGTAAGACGTAAAATTGATAAAGTAAAGCTTTATTGTACGCCAGGCTAGCCGCACACGCCGCACGCCAGGGAATTTTATTTTGGTCGGCATCAATCGTCGCACATTGTTGTCGAATTTGCACTTCTTCCTGTTTCTGGGAGAATGATCTTGACAGTGGCATTCTTACTCATTACGCCTTGCGCCATCGATGTGGTAACAAGTTTCAAAAGTCGTTCCGGTAAAAGTTACGTGTATTTAGCTAACCAAGATTCTTAAATCGGTTTGTTGCAATCAATTAAATATATTAAACGCTAAATTGGGATGCAGCCAAGATTTTGTGTTAATAGGACTTTATGAGCTCGTTTTTGGTATCACGAAATCGTTCTAGAATTTTATATCGCCCATTGGTTGGCAGCGCGCTCGCCAGTGAAGCGAATACTGCACTATACTATATAGTGTAACTGTGTCTCTTTTATTATTGTAAAAAAATAGATTCAATGATATCTGTAGTCGGCTGAAATGATTAAAACTGACCATTATTGATTGTGATGTGTGTGCATATCGTTGTGCAGGAACATTCTGGTAGTGCAGAGCGAACACGAGCGGCAGGAGTCGTGGGAGGCGATCGGCGCCCGTTTGATACGTCGGCTGTCGATGCGACCCACTGCGGAAGAACTCGTCGAAAGGAACATACTCAAAAGTTAGTATCACTAATTTTATTCGATGACCTCGAACGCCGAATGCGAACATTGCGCGCTAATTTTGGTTTGAATTTAAAGGTCAGTCTCCCGCCGAGGAAAAGAAGCAGAAGGAGGAGAAGAAGCGTTACCTGTTGCGCAAGCTCAGCTTCCGGCCCACGGTCGACGAGCTCAAGGAGAAGAAAATTATCAGATTCAGTGACTACATTGAGGTGACGCAGGTGGGTTCATGTTATCATATTTTATAGCTTTAAGTATGAAAAAAAAACTATTTAAATTAAAGTATTCTTTGTATTTGACAAAGATTCGCCAATTCCTTATAATAAATAAAAAAATCCATATCCGGAAATCGAACCAATATCCCAGACGATTTTCTCTCCTAAAAGTATTAGAGTAATTTTTAGTTTATATCTTATCGCATAAATTAAATACGTAAACGTATCGGTGTAATTTGTTAGCATTAAGAACAAACCTTAGAGATTTATAAATGCTATCTTACCTGTCTTAATGTATCCTATGTTTTAAATGATAAATAAATTTAAAAAAAAATGAAGCATCGATTTCGTATTTAATGTAGGCACACGATTACGACCGACGCGCCGACAAGCCGTGGACGCGCCTCACGCCGCGCGACAAGGCCGCCATACGACGCGAGCTCAACGAGTTCAAGAGCTCCGAGATGGCCGTGCACGAAGACAGCAAGCACCTCACCAGGTACTACTCGAACATATTTCACCTATTTATACTATACTTAAGTGCTGTCGAAAAACATTTGTTTCATAGAGATCAATGACAGTCCTCTATGCAGAGCGGTCATGGAGGAGAAAGAAACGGCGTCCCACGTTATTCTGCACTGCCCGGCAGTGTCTGTGTACAGGGTTAAATATCTCTGCTCACCGGGATCATTCCCGGCGATCACCAGCAACATGAAGGAATTGCTGGAGTTCCTCGGGGAACTATGCTGAGTGATCTATATCTATGCAAAATACGCGCCAGTCGTGTAGTTGAAATTAAGTAGCCCCCTACCACTAACTAAACTATGGGCTGTCAGCGGTTACACATCACACAAAAGCACATAAGTAAATTCAGATGTCCACCTAATCCATATTAGGGCTGTGAGCCTAACATTAATGCCTTTGAAAAACAGACTTCTGAATTTCATCAATTCTGCATCTTTATCTACGTTTTTTTTTCTTATGTCAAATAGAATGTATCAACTGAGGCGTACAAGTTATTTTCAAAGATATACAAACATACAATATTATACATTATATATTACTATATACATAAACTCAAGGATGTTATGTTAAATAATATAAATTAAACACACGAACAAATTTAAACCATAACAATATTTATAATTTCAGATTCCATAGACCATGACGGCTGTGCCTTAAAATCGGACTGGACCGCGGTGACAGGCCTCGTGGCTGAGCGTGGCTACAGTTGCCATTGTTCGCCGCTGCCACTCGCTGCCTCATGCCGGCGTCGGCTGCCACAGCTGCCACGGCCGCCACCTAGCTCGCGACTCACCGCGTCTTCTCCGCCGCGGTCGTGGTCGCACCTGTGATTTTTATCGTATTCATATTGACTTCTTCCGAGGCCCGGAAGATTCGTTTGCAATAACTTACCATAGCGCACCGGTAAAGTGTTGAATATTCTAAACCTAGGCTATATCGCCGTTTCGAAGTTACATTTGTTTTTGTAAGCGTGTACCGTGAGTGCAATTTTGTTTTACTTTACCCTTTTATTATATTGTAGTTTAATCGAGTACAATTTATTATCATAACATTAAAGTTCATTATAAGTTGGCGTATCCTAAGCGTACCTATACATTCTTTGAATTGACCTTCGCGTAAGGTTAGTGATACTGGTTATTGTGGTCGAGATTAGAGTTTTTAAAGCTCCGAGAGATGTTTTGGGTGAATAAATTGAAAGTGTGAGACGTATCCATCGTAGGATATAACGTAGACTTGTGATTTGTTTTCTTATATTGCTAGCTTGTAGCCGCGTAGTCGTTAAGCAAGATTCGATTGTGTGTTATTTATTTTGTTTCACATTACAATTTTGAGGTCACAATTCGATTGTTATGTTTGGCCTTATCGAAAGCGTTCTTCTGTTCCCATTACCAGTTTGGTGGAAATATTGTTTGTAAAAATCGAAGTACACATCAGTAGTAAAGTTATCGCTAAGAATGTAGATCAACGACAAGTTCTTTATGTGATAACGCTTGTTTGGAGATACTACCACAGATTTTCACTAATTGTTTCTAGGATATATTTGTTGGGTTGTAGTGTATTGCGTACTGCGAACTACTCATGGATCAATACAAATGTGCTCCTAATCACCGCATTGAGCTTTTGACTAAATTTTCCTGTTATGAAATGTCGTTCAAAGACTAGTAAGTGTTATATTTGTGAAATAATTTACATTAACGATTGACAGTCGTAGTGTCGTCCTTGTTACCTCCTCACTGTTGCATTCTACGTTCGATTCACGACTGAGGACAAAACATTGTGTGTCAGTTGTCATTAGCAATGGTATGGCAAAGGCCTTATTATTATCATGTTAACAGTACTTAGCCGTGGACCGAGCTTCGTTTTCCGTCTGCGGTGGGTCCTAGATTGTGATTTGTGCTCACCCTCCTGATAGTAGGTATGAAAATGTTGAGTGCTTTATAGTTTTTTTAAAGCACACTACATTTTTTACAGTTAAAATCGGAACCAGGTTGTGTAATGCGAACAACTATGTTTGAATTAAGGCATAATATCACTAATGTTTTTGTACATTAACGTTGTACATCGGAGGGGACAAACTTAAAACATTTGCTGTTAAACTTATTTTGTTTCTGCCAAGAACTATGTTATAAGGGTAAAAAATTGTCGTTAATAAATCTTTAGTTATAACTACTACTATAAACTTTGTTCAAGGACGCGAATCGAGACCAAATATAGCACTTATTATTCTTACAGTAATTCTCGTATACTGTCTTATAGAATACGAGCTTTTTATATTAAAATAAAATATATTCTTGTGTTACCTCAAATACGTGTAAGTGTCTGTTTGCATCATTTAACATAGAAAATATATTTTTATAAGCGGACAAAATCACAATACTATTTATTCTAATTGATCTTGTTAGTTTTTGTATAGCATTGTATCGATTATCTGTGGAATACGAAAGGACAATGTGCTGCAAGCATGGATACAATAGAGCCGGTCTAACGATTTATAAGTACAGGAAGAGACGGTGTCGAAACAGTATTGTTTTATTTGTAGTGGTGGAATCTATCAACTAAGTCTCCAGGCCACAGATCCTTAAACTGGCCACTATAACAGGCCATAAAACAATAATCGTGATGTATGTGAAGAGGTGCTTTATTAAAAGCAATATCAATTAATATTCTTTTTTGCTTCTGCAGTTTTTTATCGCTCAATTTTATATCACTATAATCTTCGAATCAGCTCCAAGTTTCCCTTCCTTGCTTCAAGGTGAAATCGCCGAACACAAGTTAATACTTGATCTAGTGAGGCTGTCATAAAACCTTGTCCAGATAGGGCGAATTCGTCGCGATTCTCTGGTGCGTATTACGCGCGATCGTTGCGTCCAGCAGTAGCGTACAAACGCGCGAGCATGGGGAAAACTTTTAGCGTTCCATTTCTCTTGACGTGCACTCGCGTTTAAACCAGCGAGTCGAGAGTCTGGGGCGTTGCACGCGTTTTTCACGCGTATCTGAATTTGCGGTATATTTCGGACGCGAATATTGGCGACTAGTACCTCGCCAATGCGCGTATAATTTCGCGCGAAACGATTGGCGGTGAATCCAACTCTTTGGACAAGGTCTAAAACTAAGTCAGACTTTTACTCTAAGCTCACTCTGCGCTTGGCTGTTTCAAAACCCAGTGTAGATACCTCCTTAAGGTAAACAATGAATATTAAGGTGCTCCCTCACCGGGAGAATTCGCCTGTATTATAGATTTTAGATTCGATTTTGAGCGTTATTACAAGTTGTATCAAAATATTAAAGATTGTATGATTACAGGTTGCGCACTGTAATGTTCGGTTCTCCTTCCTCACTGATGTAATGCTCGAATCTGTAACGTTACATTACAGACCAAAGCTCCCGGTGAGGGAACCACCTTATATACATATTATATAGAGGGATATTAAAATTTCTGCTACCGCCACGATTGTATCTAATTACGTGCATATTATTTAAAAGCTGGAGATTCAGTTGATATCGAATGCACTACTGCAGCGTGGGGCTCGGCGCGGGCTGGCTCGGAGCCGGATGGCGCAGGGGGCGAGCAACCTCGGCGGGAACAACTTGATAATTCTCTTGTCGATCTAGCTTAAGACTAGTTAAGTAATTCGAGTTGAACGAACTTTCGCGTTAATGAATTATTAAATAATGGTTAAACTTCTGTTAAGCTGTAGCGGATTAATTATAAATTTAAAAAACGCCTATGAAATTAAATAATTTCAAAATGGACGTTATGTTATATCGTATCAGAATCGCGATCGTATCGACACAGTAATGTGACAGTAACAGTTTAGAGCAATAATAATCTGAAATAAAAAAATAATTTAATTATTATAACACGGGGGATGATCGCAGTTTTGTATTTATTATTTTATATTATTTTGCAAACGAATAGTTTTTATTCGAGTGATTGTGTTGGGTGAATGTATCGATTGAGTATATTATATTTTTTAACCATTATTTGTTTGCGATGAGGTGCCATTTTATCGTGTATCTGAATTCTTTTGTTTTGTATTGCGAGTAGCGGCAGTTGTTTTTAATTTAACACGTGTATAGGTACCATTGGATATTGTTGCAGTTTCGTGTCGGCGCAACTTGCATACGAATCGAAGTCAAAAGTGATGTTGTTATACCTGATGGTTATTCTTGAGACCATTCCATTATAGAATAAAGTGGAAGCCAAAATAACGACTTATTTTTCTAAATGATTTTGTTAGATGCAATGTAAATGTAAAACATAGTTAAAGTAGAGGTGTATCGATATTATAATAAGGCGATCAGATTTCCAAAGATCTAAGGCTCAACTAAATTCTTTCAGCTATGTCCCTTCGATCACGTTCAAGGCTTATTTCCGATATGCGGTTTCTTCGCGGACTCCGTTTGCTTTGTAATGAATCAATGTTGGGATTAAACATATGATGCATCACTCGGTTTATGTATAAACATAATTACCATACAAATGTGATAAGACTTCTTACGTTGTAATTTTTATATTAAGTAAGTACATTACAGTTTTCAAAAGTAACAAATGTTTTGTCGAATGCTAAATGGTGCTATCAATTAGCATTACTACACAACTTGCTCGGTAAGTGTTTGTTAAATTCCTTTATAGAATATTTTAGTAGGGGTATATTTATCTAAATTTGACATTCGCATCTTCCAATTTTTGAAGGAATAAAGTATGTATTTGATAAAACGTACACGCTGTGTTAGGCGCATTATATTTCTAGTTTCGAAAAGATAATAGAAAAATGTTATGAGAAGTTGTAGTAAATATGTAAAAATCTTTAACATGGCATTTTATTACATTGAGATGCAGATTTTTTTAAAATTCGTAACTCAAACGTTAAGCGCCCATTTAACTTCTGTATATATTTTTATTATGTAAATTGTGGAATCTCTTTTAATTTCCATTTATATCTTTTTGTGCTATTAGAAACTACAATTGCTATCTTCAGTAATATGTTTACTGTTGCTTTTTTAATCGTGTAAATTATTAATGACATGTTGTAATAAGTATATAATGATAGCCATACAATTTATTTGTTTTATATAACATAAGTTTGTAAATACCATGATTATACATTAAGTTTTATACTCTATTGTTTTTGTTTAACTCTGACTCTTTATATAATAAAAAAATGACGGCTAAAAGAATGCCATTTGTTTGTAGTAGAAGAAGGCAAACGAGAAGGCGACTAACCTGATGTTTAGTAGCCACCGATACCCATTAAGCCACTATATACACGCATTAAGCTACCCATAGCTGATGTTACTACTGAACCAAATTAAGGTACCCATATCTGATGCTAAGTCTATAGATACCCATTATGCTACCCCTAGCCGATGTTAAATTACTACCAGTGCACATTAAGGACCCGTACCTGATGTTAAGTTACTAACGATGTCCATCGAGCTACCTATGCCTAATGCTAAGTAACTACCAATGCTCATTAAGCTACCTATACCTAATTACCATTAAGCAACCTAATAAAAAAGAGATATGGTGTGTGAATGAAGATTGAAGAAGGGAATGTGATATATGGACACTCATCCCCATAGATCAACAATTGAACTATAGATTTGCGCCTAAATTGATGAACCAATGATGCAAAACCAATGATGGTTTGGTATATTGTATTTTGATAATCTCGTACTCTAACTTGAAATATCAAATTCGGTTGAGAACAGTTTCTACAATGGAAAAAAATATGTGAGGGAAAAGCGTGCAATTGTTGAATGCCAACCATTAAGATGACAAATGAAATGTCGACCTCTTTCTTGAAAATTGAAACTGGTGAGTGTGAAAGCTGGTGAGCTGGAATAATTCCTAAAATGTTCTAACAACGTTTTCGTTACCGTATCAGTACAAATTTGGTCGTGAATTATTTGATCCACACCTTGTTTTATACGGTCCAAAGAAATGACGTTGATACCATGACGTCAAAGTAGCAAGCCAGCGTGTTATACGATATATCTATTTGACATCTGATCTTTTTGAGTTTTGCAATGATAACAAGAATATTATTAAAACGAATGAGTTGGCAGATGCCGTCGCCTTTATTATTATTATTTATTATATGTTCGTATTATATCTACTCCTAACAACGCCTTAGGAACTTCGTAATCACTTTGTTGGGACTTAGTCAGGTCTTATTCATTCTCGTTTAGGCATCTTTTCAAGAAAGATGAAATAACGCCCCTCCACAACAAAAGAAATTAATAAGCGTTTGTTCCGTGATCCCTCGACCCCAAAGCAAACGTACTATCGCTATGGCATGCCCCGTAAAAAAAATGAAGGTCGTGATGGCGTGAAAATTAAATAGATTAGTACGATTACCTTTTTTAAGTTTTATTAAAATTTCATAGGCAGGTAATTGTTGGCATAAATAAATGATAAAAATATGTCTGGTTCAGATTTAGAATAGAAAAAAATCACACGTCAAATAAAAGAAGTTACAGTATTGTCATGAATTTCTTAAATTTGACATTATTAATGCAGAGTTTAGAGAAATTCAATTACTAGCTGTGTGTTTAATTTTACTGAAACCAAATTAACAATCAAATAAATGATTGTTTAAACTGTGACCGTAGTCTATACAATATGTTGTATAAGGTCTGGCGACAGTTTTTAAGGCCGGCCGCCTGCCTAACGCCAACCCTCCTTGGGAATAATAAGCTGCTAACCTAACCTAACAAAACACATTACATAAGAATACATTCTTTCTAAAACCGTATATATACGTGTAAATACTGCGTACACCATTACCATGGAACGCCGTGCGTGTCTAGCTGATGCTTGCAAATTACACTGGAAGTTGCAAAATCTCTGAAAACGTCCTGTTTTGAACTTTTTATAAACTTTCAATAATCACCGTTTTAAAGATCATAATATATATTTAACTAAAATTTTAACCTATTCAACGGAATAACTATTTTATAGCATTTTTATCGAACAAATGTTCGACATGGTTCTTTAAATTGATATAACTTTTTTATTTAAAAACCGATTGAGATAAAACAAACACTAAATGTTAATTGAAGTTAACCACCAGTTTCTGAGATTAGCTCGCACAAACGCACAAACAGACAAAAATTCTAATAATATTTGTTTTGGGTTTTATTGCGTTGATAACCTCCAATAATAGTTTTTCTCAAATATCTTCCAAGAACAGACAGCGATCCGTTACATTTTTTATTATATGTATAGATGTTTAGTTTCATAAGTTGGCGGTATGATTTCCACAGTTATTTTCATTGCACTGCGACAAATATGTTTTCGCACAAAAAAGTTGCATTAAACTTCGATGGAAACACTGTTTTTAGTTTTTTCCGTGATAGTAAATAAATCTTTATAAAAGTTCTTGGTTGTAAGTTAAATTCTAAGAATAGAAAGATAGAGTGTGTAAAAACTATTGGATATTAAAATAGATATTGGAATAAGATGGTTGGCAGAGGGTGAGCAACAGGTCTAAGGCCATTGGCTCTAGACTAGGTAAATACAAGATTCCATTTTACTTCTATCAATAAATTTTATTTGATAGAATTTGGATGGAATTCTAACTCCTGACTGCAAAATTGTAACTCAATCGCGGAGTCATTATCATAAATGTACTGAAAAAATCTTAGATAAAAGTAGATTCCGCTTCTTGTAATTTACCATTATCACTTTTTGATGTAAGTGTAGTTTCCTCGATTACTATCTTAGTAATGTAGTATTAATGAAGGCTTTGACCCGAAGCGCTTCGGAGACTTTCGATGGTGCGCAACTTATGGCCGCGCGACTTGAGAGAAAGTTAACTGTAGTCTGTGCTCGTTAGCGCGTTCACTCAGAGTCAGAGTCAGAGCCAGAGCGTTGCGGTGCATAGTCTCAGAGCTCTTCACTCGCCGGCGAGCCAGCGAGCGCGTGTGACTTGTGCGTGCTGTCCGCGGAGTGCGCACGATGTTTACATACCACACGATTCGACAGCATCATAACAGAAAGCGATAGTGTACCAGTGCTACTAAACTTCTTGTGAACGGTGGACAAGTGACTCGCGTCAATGCACTTCATATCGAAGGTTATTTAGTGCAAAAGTGCAACGGTCAAACGAAACTATGACGTTTTCTGGAAACATGGAGAGTAAGACGCGAAACGCTAAAGAGAGCTGGGAGTCAGAGGTGAGACACATTATTATGTTCTAACAATTGCGAGTTATGATGCGTGTGATTCTCTACAATTGAAAGATGCAATGAATAGAAAAATTACTGAATGAAACATTATTCTCATTGTCTTCCCGCTTTTTATCGCTGCTCCACATCACTTTCTCTTAACACAATGCATCCTTGTCTTAAGCTTGGTTGTTATTGTTTTTCAATTATATACATGCTTATTTCTAGGCTCTAGAGATTTTGTTGTTTTGTGAATTAGTATAAATTAAAAAAGCCAGCCAATAAAGCACTTGATTGACAGTAGCCCTAACTTATAGAATAGGTATAAGTAATAGGTACATCGAAATTCATAGAAAATTCTCGTAAATTTTTAAATATAATTATTTTATTGAATAACAGTAATCCTAACATTTGTGTAGCACTTGTAAATTACATTGCATTTGTTAAAAATCTGCTTCACATACCTTCAGATGGAAAACCCGGGACCAAAACTGAAATTGTGTAAAAACAATATTTTATACAAGGCTAAACATAAAATTTTAATAGTAACAATGCGACGCCATCACATGATAAGATTTGTCAACTACATAACAAAATTATATTAACCCTAAAAATACAATGAATTATAAAAGACTGAATAGAAAAGTGTTTTTAAAATATGTTTTGTAATTTAATTTTGATTAACATTTGAATATGTATACGATGGTAAACTTCACTGGTGAATGTTGATTATCTGGAAGTATATATGTAAATCTATGCCATGAACATAGTAATATCAATTAAACAACAAAGACAAAGAAAACAATTTGAAATGACATAGTATGAAAGACTACAACAGAAATAAACAGATTACACGACAAATTTTTAGAAACCAGAATCAAGTCCATGGAAACGACGGTTGGAATTGGAACACACTAAATGTAGAAAGCTTTTTCATTTCCTTGAACATAAAAATAACGGAAGTAGTTTAGCTGTATATATACTTTGTAAGTATATAAACATTTAAATTTTATTTGCGACGACAACTTTCACTATGATCACAACAAGGACGTGAACAGTTAGTTTTGTAAAGCGGCAGGTGTATTAAGCTCGCACTTGACCTCCAAAATTACAACATATGTGTCACAGTCTAGTTTTATAGTCTTTACTTCTAACATTGTAGTGTCTATTATTGAAATCAGATCTGTTTTACAGACGTAAATTTACGGAAACAAATTTGATATTTTAACCAGAACTAATCCGATTTCATGCATAAATTTGTATGAGACGGAAAACAATATACTATAAGCAAACCGATTATAATTTATCGGAAGATTTATAACCTACAAAATCAGTCACACGTCACGACTGTTTTTAAATATTTTAAACCACACGTTTAGTCTTTATTTTTTAAAGATTTGTTTATCACGAAGCCATGTTATATTCCTTCGACATGTCACTAATAAAGAAGCCAAAACCGTTATTAGGTTGTGGCTAAATTATTTACCCCACGTTTCGCACCGCGAACACCACATTCAGTATTACATTATCAACACATTAACTTAAATTTATTAATTTATTCAATACATTAATTTAATTTACAAGGACAGAGTTTAGTGTCCGCTTGCTATCTCATCATCGTGATATTAGGTAGTTTTTAAAACAACAAAATAATTAAGAGAGAGTTGTGCTTCTTCTACCGTGATAATTTGATAAAACGACCTTGCACTTTGTCACGTTTGGCATTAAATATGTCCGGTAAAAGAGGGAAGCGATAGATATCTTTGTGTAACCGGATTGCTATAAGAAACTTGAAATATACAACAAAAAAGGAGTAGCTGGTAGTTATGAGAATTAAATTCCCAGCTAGAGACACGGTCCACGGGTCGAGAAGCACTATTTGCTTTTACGATTTGCACGATACCATCTCTGTCTACCCTGGATAGAAAAATAAAATATCATTAGCAGTTAGTAATGTCGTTTAAATAAAGTTAGTTTGCAACAAAAGTTAGATTCCATTTATTAAAACTTAAAGAATTTAGTTCGAAATGGTATATGTATGTAGTACGTGTCTACGTTCGTCCTTGTGTTCGCTAGTATTCGCCACTCACTCTCGCATATAGCAAAAGAAAACTCTGAACACAATTAATTAATACTAATAGTGTCTGCGCTGCGATCAAACCTGTTTAGTTTTATTCGAGCAGGAAGTTTTGCCACTCACAAAGGAGTAAAATACTTTTAAATATATTGTAAAAAGAATGTTAAAACTTCAAATCAACGTTAAAGAACCATCATATAACGTGAATTGATTTTATCGAATTGATACTAATCTAATGTTTATTTCATCAAAATCTATCTTCATAAACATCAAGCAAGCAATCTTCACATAGTTTCACAATCAAAACATCTACAAAAAATCCGCGATGGCATAAATTATAACTTGGTCACATACATACAATGCGGTAATTGAAAAGCCATTTAGACGGATACAGTAATCCTTATCAACGTAAATAAGTTACTTACTTTAAACATTTAATGCACATTATGATAATCCTTTAAAACATATTAATAATTAATCTTAATTAATAATAATAATTATCTTAGGAGTTGTCGCAAAATAAAACAATTACGGGAGAAAATAAAATGAAGCGCGGTTCTCACATCGTCGCGCCGCGCTCATTGCTGTCGCCCACTGTGCTCAATGTGCTTTCAATAAAGGGATCGACCCGGGTGTAACCCATCCAACAATTAATACTAGCTGTGTTATAAGGTAACAAAGCATAAATTATAAGGCGGAACGAAGTTTGCTGGGTTAGTTCGTTTACAATAACTAATACCCCGAACAAAAAAAGTGATCATGCCAGTTTCCTTGTGCCGAGCTTGAATTTGTACCCTGTTTACGCTTTAGCTCTACAAAATGCATAAGAAGCTTTATACTACAATTTATTATAAAGAAGTTAAAGACACTGCGAAGTATTGGCGGATTTCAAATCGGCTAGTAGCAATGTTACCATAAATGAAATATGGTGACCACAATGGGAAAAAACTAGGGTTCTGGTTTTATTTAAATTAATAATATTTGCAATAGGATATCCTTTATTGAGTACTACGATATTATACACAAAAATATATTTGCAATTTTAGGTAGATTTGATATTCTATAACTTAAACTAGCTTCCAGGTATTGCTAGCAAAAACGTTGAATATTGTCTATCCCCTCCGAATATAGTAACACGTAAACAATATTCAAATCCTGAATATTGTTTACGTGTTAAGCACGACTTTGCTAGTTTTTACTCGGCGTACACCTGTCGTATTTAGATGTAGCTAGTACCGAATATCGATACGGTAGATCACTGTAGTGAGAGTGTAAGTGTGTCAGTGGTCAGTAGCTAACGGCGCGAAGTGAGCCGCGCCGGGCCGAGTGCGCCGTGATCCGGGTCGCCGGCCAGTTCGCTGACCACGATAAAGTGACATTAGTATTTCAACAAGAATTTCTTTCTGAGACAATCGCTGAAATAATAATCACTTATTACACACCAACACAGATTGGAAAAGTACAATTACAAGTATTATTATTAGGACAAAATATTAATCTATACATACCATAAAAATGTAACTGATCGTTGTCTGTACATGAAAAATATTTGAGAAAAACTATTCTTGGAGGCCTTCATAAACACAATAAAATCCAAAACAATGATTAGATTTTTTGTCTGTGTGTTTGTCACCGCTAATCTCGGAAAGGGCTTAACCGATCTGGATGCGGTTTTCACTAATGTATTGTGGTAAGCTTCACTTAACATTTAGTGTTTGTTTTATCTCAATCGGTTTATAAATAAAAAAGTTATATCAATTTATTATGTACTATGGCCATACTGTGTCGACCCCACATACGCGGGAATAGGGCAGGGAGATGATGATGAGGTTACGGTAGTATTAAGTAGGTAATATCATTTAGGTTAAGTAAAATTGCAGGGCGGGTGAAACCGCAGGGCACTGCTAGTTGTACATATATTAGAGCCTAAAACACAATTTTACATGTGATTTAAACAACATACTTTTTAAGCGGATTTTTTTTTATTGAAACAAATGTACTATTTCCGAGAAAACTATTTCTTATCAATTTTATAATATGTAATTAAAATATTGCCTTATGATATCATAAAACCGACAATCAGCTAATTCTTAGAAATACTTAAATAGCATCTTTCATCTTTAAAACTGTAGAAAAGAATAAAGCCTATGGATTTTTATCTATACTCATTATCTTAACATGTTCTTTCCTATCAAACTCTTACCTCCAACTCTATTACATTAAGTGGGAACTAGCACGCATTGTGTACTGCCATACGTGACTTCTGTGATACTTTCTGAGTGTCTGCAACTGAATGCAGTGAATCACGCATTTCCATCTTTTAAAATTATGTTTTTATTAAGTATATTAACTATTATCTTTAGAAAACACCTTATGTCATTTTTTCCTCTTTCATCTTCAAGATTTTCATTAATCACAACATTATTCTCTCTGAACACCAAAGTTATTTCAATTAACATTGACTTTGCTTCCTTTATCGTTCATTAAAGATCTAGGTTAATTAAAGTGAAACTGTTTAAACAACTTATTTGTTAGTTAGTCACTTATTTGATTAGATTTATATAATTAATATTCTACAGGTATGTAAAAACGGCATCTTCCAATTAAACAATTAGTAGACATTAATTAAGGAATAGTAAACAAAAAATATACACAAGAATTGAGAACCTCCTCCTTTTTGAAGTCGGTTAAAAAGAGCACCCTCCCAGCTAATTAGGTGAAAGAAAATTATTTAAGTGCATTTCGAACTTTCTTGAATAATACATACTTCTAGAATTATAATTTACCTTGGCTGTGGTCAGTGTCCAGCCGCTAGCATTAGGTGTCACAGTACGCAAGTAACCTCGGCGTGATGCCCGTTGCCGCCAATAAATGGCATTGACAATTGCGGTTTGAAATCTACTTACCAGCTTAGCAGCTTAGCCACGATATTAGCGACGGAGGAACTCCTGGAAGAGAAGAAGAGTTGCATATTTGAAAAGAAAATCCTTCATTTACAAGTCGAGAATGTTGTAATATACTGTTTACAAAAAGAAGGCCTCTAGATATTATTATAGACTAGCTATAGCTCGCGGCTTCGCACACATTCCTTTCCTATTCCAGTCGCTAGAAAAAAAATTGAACTTGATTTCGCGTATACTACTTTTATAATTGTAAAAAACATTGTTATTTGTTGACATGGTAATGTATGTCGTGTCGTGTAACATAACCTCAAAATGATGTTATTGTAGTGTCGTGTCATACATGGCCATGGCGAATGGCGACCTTATATTAGCTTATATTTTCCTATCCATCCGGACTTTTTTTTTTCGGGATAAAAGTTGCCCCATGTCATTTTCTGTAACTTTGACAGTCGTTAAAGAGTTACAACTTAACTCACATTCGCATTCATAATATTGGTTAGGATTAAGTGGTAAGGTCATCTTCTTCCAAGCAATAGGTGTTTAACGAGTCTTTGTATGTCTTTGAGTATCATGAGTTTTATCAAATTATCCACTATTATAATTTAAATAAAATATCGTTTAGAATTAGTTGCAACACGTTCGGCGGCAATGTTACAAAACATTTGGGCAAGGTGAACAAATTCGAAAAGTTCACGACCTTCTGAAATCGGATTTAGTCACGAGGTACATCTTCTCGAGATCTGTGTTTGCGGTTTCGGACATTATATTTAGCCTGCCTGCACTATAGCGTCATAAAATTTTACTAATACGCTACAAATTTACATTAATATTTATATTTATTGACTGTCTAATGTTTTACCGAACTGTAGAACAGTGTAGGCCAGTGGGACTGTACGAATAGCATCGGTAATAGAGATATTGATGCGGGTCGTGTTTCAAAACGCCAGCCAAGAACCACGACGACGCGGTGCTCCAATTGTATTACATTACTCGGCATAGAAATTTAAACCACTAAATCTGACCAAAGCCTTGCGCAATAAATACAATATATTTATATCAAGAAATATGATAAAATTTATTCAAACGATATTGCTAATATCGATGATTGTGGTTTTTTATAATTACCATGACAATGAACTTGTCAACAAGGTGCACTTCTAAATCTTAGAACATAATAGCGGAAAGTCATCGGGTATTGGTGATAGATTTTACGGTGAAATAGACAAATACTGCAATATTTCTGTTTCGATATTGTAGACACCATTTTCGTTATCATACGCTGTGTTTAGATTGACATTGCAAGATAAAATTATTTTCTGAGAGTATCGGGAAAAATATCACGCAGTAAGTCGCTTACTGCCAATGAATGTATAAACCACCTCTGTATTGTTATGAAGTTTTGTTAAGGTGCAAGGCACAACACGTCCACCATTTTGGTGGCACAGCCGGGGCGGTCTTCCCTCGGATAGATAGATAGGCTCTATGTTACTCACTGATAGAAGAGCTTTCTATTGATGAAAGAATCTTTAAAATCCATTTAATAGTTTAGCCAGATTAATAAACAATCAAGCGTTTTCTCTTTATAATTTGACATTAGTATAAGACAGACATGACATGTGACAAGAATGTGACAACTAAAATCTAAACCGATATCTCTGCCTGACTTCTGCATAAGTTCTTTTATTTGTTTTAAAACCGCTTACTTTGTGTTAGTATTTACATAAATGATTAAAGTCAATCAAAGTAGCATGATTCTATTTTAAACCGAAAACAGTTGTGAAGTTGGTCCCGTGTAGGTTTGACCTTTTCGTTAATTCGACCTATACCAGCGAGTTCAGCTATGGGAGTGGTATTAGTGTCATGGGTTTGGTTCAGCTCCAAATTGTTGTCCTTTTGTAAATATATAATAGCTACTTATCCTCGCCGATATAAAAGTAAAAATTGCAACATATGCCTTAAGGAAATGCTTGTTTCAATATCTCAACTAAATTTATGCAAATAAAATTAAAATTATATTTAAGTGTTTGTCCTCTATACATTCCTACATAGCAGATTGTGACGACACAAACGCTTGTGCCTCAAAAAATCTAATATAAAGTTTTTTGTAATTAGACTTTTTTTATTTTACTTTGCATATCGCTTTGAATTTTTTTATTTCTTAAAATAAAATTACCTCATATTAATTAAACTTGTACGATGATTTGATATTATTTGAAGAGACTTCCTTAAACAAAATATGCGACAAAACACTTTTTTACTTGTATGGAATTGCAACACATACAGCAGGTAATAATATAAATTTAAAAAAATACTGTATGTTACTTCTTGCTAATATTGCTTTCTAATGGTGACAGGATAATTAATTCAGAGTTTAACCATTATAGAC
>JWHW01050369.1:4326-14805 GCA_000931545.1 Papilio glaucus | reverse complement strand
CTGTTTTCTGTGAGGTCGTGGTATTTCACCGGTCGAGTCGGCCCATTCGTGCAACAGATGTTGTTGTTGCGGACTCTACCACTGTTCAAACTGTTTGCCTGTGCGTTTGTTACCGCTAATCTCAGAAACGGCTTAACCGATTTGGGTGCGATTTTCACTAATGTATTGTGGTCAGCTTCACTTAACATTTAGTGTGTGTTTTATCTCAATCGGCTTATAAATATAAAAGTTATATCAATTTAAAGAACCATGTCAAACATTCGTTCGATAAAAATGCTATAAAATAAAGTACTTTTAAGTAGCTTAATATCATTTCGTTTAAGTAAAATTGCAGGTGGGTTAAACCGCGGTGCACAGCTAGTAATTAATACGCAATAATGTTTTCAACATTATCCAGATGTTACAAAAGGTTATATAATATAAATATATATTATTATGATTCAATTTTGTAATTAGTCCGGGCAACGTTGTGCGACAAACCTACAGCAACAGTAAAGTGAAGTAAAGTGAGCATTGCAGCACTTTAATTAAAATAAGGAAAGTATTCAATATTTAATAAACAAATGATTTTTATAAATCTGTACTAACTTTGACTTCACGTTTACAATTCTAAAATTGGTCTTTGGTGTTGCAATATAAGCAGTTACGACCGTCTGACATTTGTATCAATAATGGTGAGATATTACCTTCGATACCGCAGCCCCATAGAGAACGACTAACAACTCGTGCACAACAACATAATGAGTCAAAAATGAACTAATTATTTAGATACAAGCCGACCGATATCTCAAGTTTGTTTAAAATAAATTTAAAATTATTTCATTGAATTAATATCCTTGATATTTAATTTAAAAAGTTTTCCTGATCATAATTATATATTTTTTTAATAACTTGTACAAACATGACGTTGACCTGATGTAAAGAAAGACGCCAACATACAAACACAAATCGTAATTACACATCAAAAATTCAGAACATCAGATATAGTTGTTTAAGAAACTAACATATTCATCACATACTGCACGCGATGTTAATTATTCGTGTAATAATAGTGTTTAAGTAAAAAAATACGAGCATTGCACAATCGCCGGCACATTTACAATTCATTGCTCTCTCTAACTAACGTAATGATCACAATAAAAATATGTTCGTAACAGTTTGTAAACAGTTACGTCGCACGTCGTATTGCAGAGTACATGAAGCGTGTCCTTACGATCATCGCCTTTTGAATGTTGTTTGACGAAAATGGTAACGGACTTTATATGGATTGTAAAAGGTGATTTGTATAAGTAAAGAGAAGCTAACCTAGTCTGATCTATCTGACATAATTCTTATTCAAGTTAATTATGTACCCATTATGCCTAATCACAGCATCTGTACGACACATAAAATAATAGACTGCAATATCTTACAATTTCTAATTTAAAATGATAACTGTTGTCCGCTAATTAAGTCATAAATGTGACAATTTGACAACATGAGGAACAAGTTCGAAAAAAAAATGATGGTTTGTATAAACTTATGATTGACTAGCTGTGCCCCGCGGTTTCACCCGCCCTGCAATTTTACTTAAACGAAATGATAATAATGACCTACTGAATACTACCGTCACCTCATCATCATCTCCCTTTTCCAGCGTATGTGGGTTCCACACAGTATGACCGTAGCACAGTCCCTCTCTCTCCTTAGGAGAGGAGGCCTGCGCCCTTGCAGTGGGAAACATTCTAGAAAAGGCTGATTTATTATTATTTATATTATTAGAGAAATTTCAAGGACAATATAAATGAGCGCGAAGAAAAGTACTTTCACGTTGCAGGGACAGTAAATGTACTTGTGGGGCTGTATGCACTAATGTATACAAATATTTATAGGCAACGGCCTTTCATATGACGTTCTTTTGTTCTACACTATCCAAGATTTTAGCGGTCTCGGATAGTGTAGAACAGAAAAATATGTCCATTATTTTCGAATCAGACATAATTAACTCTAAGTTAACACACGATGCTCTACCTCATTTTTGCTAAATCATTTGTCATTAAAACATAAATGAGGTTGAGTTGGTATATTTAGATGCCACCAAGAATATTGAAAAAAAAAACAAACGAAGTTATGAATACTTTTATAGATGGATTTATTTCTTAATGCAAAGTCGACAAAATAAAAGTAAAACTACATTTAAAAACTGCACATATTTATTTTAAACATTATCATATGAACTTATGTTTTACCAAGAATAATAAAAATAAACTGGCGTCCTTTATGTGATTGTCAGGTACTCGTGTGTTGTTTGTGACCATGTACTTTACCCACCGTTTTAGTTTTAAATAAAGTTGTTGTTATGTTTAGCTGGGCTACGGCTGGACGCGCAGCGGACAGCGGCGGTGTCGCAGCCACCGGCCTCCGGAGTCGACAATGTCGGTGAGCAGCGACATTCGTTTCACGCGGCGCAAGCTGAGCCGGCCGTGCCGCGGTTGCTGCGCGGCGCTCGCGGCGCTGCTCGTACTGCTGCTGCTGACCGCCGTCGCCGTCTACCTCGGCCGTTGGTACCACCCTTATATACACACACAAGCTGAGCCCCACGGTTTCACGCGCCGTGAAATTTAATTTACCCGAGGATTGTCCAGCCTAAGCGGAACCCTATTTAATATGATTGATCATATAGATCTGAGGTCAACTTACATTGCATTTAATTTTTTTACATACAAACTTTCATTTAGAACCCTACTTTAGACCTTTAGGGGTAGAATTTAGATAGCCCTTTCTTAGTGCGGGCATTCGTAATACCTAAATCTCAAAGCTAAAGTGCAAATTTTAAAGTATCTAGGCCCAGTAGTTTGGGCTGTGCGTTAAAATATCAGTCAGTCAGTTTCTTTTATAATACAGAGAGATATCCCCATGCCTAAAGTAAAGTCACAGTTCTATTTTGTCTTGCAATTACAAATCGGCATTTTACTTTCTTACATTATGAGCTGGGTTGATAATTATCGTTTGCCAGGCAAGCTCTGAGTTGACATCACATGCAAAAGTAAATTGATTTCATAACGTAATTCGTGTGATTTTAGTATAAAACTGTTCTCATGAGATAATTGAAAAGGTTAATTATGCCTCATTAATTCAGTGTCATAATATATGGCTGTACTTTTATATCTCCAGAAAGATAATTTGGAACGAAGTGAAATAATTGTGGAAGTTTTTTTATAGCAGAAAGCAGCAAAGGAGTAGTAACATTCACCTGATATTAAGTGACCGCTGTCCAGGGGGCATCTGGGAAATTAAACAAAAAAACAAATTCTCATATTTATTTAATACGCAAATTCGTATACATAATACGCCGGCTGACATTTTTAAATTTTAAGTTATTTCAGTAATTAATCAGTTAGAACTATTTTGGCCTCGCGGCTATTAGCGATAAAAATTTAATGGTGACTCACCCGAGTCTGTGTAAAATTTCCAAAGTCGCTGAGCAACCGACAATAGACCGGTATAGCATCGTTTGCAAATTCGTCCGTAAATAAAACACTTGAACATATCTCACAAGACCGATGCATGAAATAAGAACGATCTCAGGTATTACCCCAACTAGAGGAAATATCTTGGCAAAGTCTAAATAGGGGCTCAAGATATCTAAGTTTAGAAAAGCTGTACTAGTATTAAAATTACATCATTTCCTTTAAAGCACTTTAGTCTGTCAGCCAACAAGGAGAGAATTAATATGTTCAACAGTATTTGAAATTATGAAAATGTTTTATTTATTAATTATTTTATTTATGATTTCTTCTTACGTATATTTACTGTAGATTTATTGTATTTTATTTTGTTTTTAACCGACTTCTAAAGAAGGAGGTTATCAATTCGGTGGGTTTTTTTTTATGTATGTACATTTATTTCTCCGTGATTTGTGATCCGATTTCGATGTTTCTTTTTTTGTTCGACAGCTAGTGCTCGCCATTTGGTCCCTTTTTTTTATTCAAGATCCGACCAGTAGTTTTTGAGTTATTTTTAATAATGCATAATATGACAACGCTGAGTTATACTTTCTTGGCTTACGTAGGCAAAACTATAGGACTTACATTAAAATGATGTATGAAATATTTTAGCCCTTTAAATAAGCTAAATAAAAGTCCGCGAGGCACCGACTTCAAACCTTTTAATAGGTAGCACATACAAATAATAGTATTTTATGAATGCTAAAGGTACTAGGTTTGTATAAGAGGTGTATTCAATTAAATCTTTATTAAGTTATTTTGTACTTTTTAGTTTTTGAAGTCGTTTTTTTTATTAATTAGAAGGGATTGTAATTTTATTAAGAAAGTTGTCTGATATTCTGATCTTTACCAATTAATCAAACAAAAACGATTTTTACTTAGTGTTTATTTCGTCAATGGAATTTCTTCGTAAATAAACATGATGTCAGCAGCAATGGAAGGCGACATTTGCTGCGCAGCCCGTCACCGCTAGAGGCCGGCTCGGACCGGCCTTGCGTTCGCCGCAACAAGTGGCTCGATCCTAAACTGATATCTCACTTGTTTTTCATCCGTATTATTTATTAAGTACGGAAGAAAAATATTATATAAAGGACCTTAAGAACTACGAAAAGAAGTCTTGAACTAAAGTGAAAATCAACATAAGTAGCTGTATTCTATAGACCTTGTGCAAATTGAAAAGGTCCAGATTATTAAACAAATTGATATTACTAATTGTAGTGCTTTTTCTTGTACATAACTTGTTGTATGTGAGTGCTGCCACGCACAGACTGCTGTGACCAGTCGAGACCAAAACTACAACCCTTATTATATATAGGGGTAATTTTATATAGTATAAAATTACCTACTGCTTATTGTTTTGAGTACTTGAGGCTTAAAAATATGCTGAAAAGAATCTAATAATACGTCTTGACAGTTAAAAACTTGCATAACAAATTGACAAAATTTATTGTCTCACAAAATTGTTAAGTTCCAATTTCAATCTTTTTTACAGACATGTACCTCTTCGGAGATCCTCTGAATCGGCAAACGTTCCGCGGCTCCTTCATCGTTACCTCGTGGGGAAACACGGAGAGGGAAGGAGAAGAGAACAATCTAGAAGTAAAAAATAGCACACGAGAATTTGATTTACGGCAAGCGTTGTCCAACGCCTACAGTAACTCCGAGCTGCGATCGTGTTTTGCGGGTGCTGAAATTTTAGCTCTCGACAGGTAAGATTAACATGATGACGTTTTAAAAGCTTAGGAGCGAAAATATTTCTAAAAATAAACTGACAAAATTATTAATAATGTAAATAAATTGAGATTGACATTTGATCGATATTCGTGGCAATCCGAACGATAAAAATTCTGTTAAAGAGTTAATTATGAATGGATGAACTTTTAGAATAGTTATAAATATACAAGCATGTCACTAAATATCATTGGCCAATGCTAAATTAAAGTAAATTTTCATTTATGATTATTATTATCGAAATCTTTATTAACCTATATACCATTATTAAATTTCAACAACAAAAACGTGTGAAAACTTCGTCACAGTTCCCAATAATTAGCATTATATAAACACCACGTAATCACGATAGGCACACAAGAAGCTTCCATGTACACCGAGTTACAAAATGTTGATCTACTTTAAAAAAAAATTATGCTATCGATATACTTATACGTGATATTTCATCCATTCCTTTATTATTAGGTCTTTAAAATCAATTACTGGACATAGGACTCTTCTATTTTGCCCTGACCTTACTAGTTTGAAGTCGGTTTTGTTTTTGTTTAAAATTTTGTTTATTTCTCGATTTTTGGCGAATCTAAAGATTCTGATACCTGATATTGTTTGTCAGCATATGGGTTGACCTACTAAACGCGCTGCTCATATGAGACAGAGTCGTTTCAATGAGACAAAGGACTGAACGCCTACCACCGGGGACCACATGACAAGCACTAACTAGCTCTCGAACAAAAAAATAATCATCGAAATCGGTTCACCAGGAGCGGAGCTCTGATGTAACAAACATTAAAAACGAATTCATAACCTCCTCCTTTTTGAAGTCGATTAGAAATAGTTGTTAATCTTTCAAATAATTATGCATCCAGCCTAAATGTACTTCGGCCTAATTTCCGATACATGTTTTAGTCTTATATGTAAATGGAACATTCATCTCGCATCGACGAGTGCCTGTAAGGCAGAAGGACATGCACCCTGTGCCAATAACTGACCTCTTATGTCGTCCCAGGCAGAAAGCGGGATGATATACGCCCTGTCGTTAAATAGAGAAACTTTGTATTAGTTATGTATTTTACGCGTTATGTGCACATTATAAAAGACGGAAATCTACCGTGAGATTCTGTGTATAATGACAACACTAAATTTTAACGACAACATTTCTACGACTTCAATAATGGCATTAAACAATTATATCTTGTTATAAACATTAAGTATAAGTGTTAAATTGTAGTTAATTAAAAAAGTGGGTCGACTATTTTTAAAAACATTAAGCATATGTAATTTACAGAAATTATGCATATTACTTTTGTGAGGCGAAAACAGACATTTTCATTTCATCGCAACGCGTAAGTACCTATAAGCTTGTCGGAGAAAGTTCGCTTTCTCAACATCTCACGAGATCAGCGATCGATCGTGCAACAGGACAATAAAGAAAAATAAAAGTTCGCAGTTTCATTAAAGTGAATCGTAATTGATCTACAAATGTTATTTAAAGCATGACGCCATTACACATCTCAAACTATTGAACGATGTTACGAAACAGTCGTGTTCGTGTCTCTCGCGAAACATGTCGTGCTGTTCCTGATCGGGTTTAGGTTCTAATCTTCACCGCGCGGTTCCGTAGTAGTAGTGTTATATAACTTTAAGACAACTTCGTCAATGGATTTATGATAGGTTATTGCAATAGAATCCGTTTTGAGTTGTCAGTACCAGCAGGAGTTAGTGGGGAGTAGGCAGACTAAGTACATTCGTAGTTATGGATCACAAAACTTACATTAATGATTTATGATCAAAAATAAACTGCAATGAGACCCGTAAATTGAACAAACGACCTTATTCTATTCATGTCAATTTATGATATGGCGATGTTTATTTGAGCAAAACAGAAACATGTAAATTAAGTATGTATCCGTTCCATATTTATGGCACAAAGGATTAGATCCGTGAAAAGAAAGGGCCGAATAACTTCGATGTGCATCGTCTGCGTGCGTAACATACAAAGTACAAAGCTTAGAAATCCGATCACGTACAAACTTTCCCGTGTCAATCGCACAAAGTACAATGCGTGGCGCGGCCACAAAAGATCACTCGCACGCTACCGGCTCCGGCTGTTAATAAATACGCGACACTATTGCCCATAAGAAAGCAGATCATCGTCGTAATTTTCAATCAGATAATTCTGTACTAAATTTACTATACCCACTAATCACAATCGTTTCCGATAGGCGGCACTTCTGACGTGCCTGGTTAAGTTCAAGGTCTTATTTTTTGGAGAATTTTTATTTTTATTTTCGCATGATATAATATACTAACACAACATTTTAATATTATATTTGAAGGGTCGATGGACCAAAAAATTTTGAGAACCCGCTTATAAGACGACAAACCAACGTTTGTACAATTTCTTCCTACCCACGTGCATTGTCTTACGCAGTGTCACTGACACTATGTCAGTTTCTTTACATTTTACTTAAAAGTCATATCCGCCATCATGAGATTATATTCAAAAACTTTATCACAAGTGCAATCAAATCGATCAAAAGATTAGTGTATATTTGTGTGTAACAAATTAAAAGTGACCTTGGCTCGCCGATCATGTGGCCAACTTATATCCACCGATAGCTGTGGATCTATCGGAGATCAGCAGAGGAGTTTCAGAAACTGGTCATCATTATACGAATCGTAAATTGCTTAATAACGTGCTACAATTATATTTCTTACCACATTTACACACCAATGTAGTAGTATCGTATGTAGTAATTGTAGACAAAATAAAGTTTAAGACTAACATTGTAGCGTATAGGCAACGAATCACTCACTTCGTCAATCACAATAATAAATCACTTTTATCGATCAAAGTGACGTTGTGTAAATAATAATGGTGAATTCAATTTTGTTTCATAAAGTGCTGATGAAGGAGAGAGAGTCCACTTCGAGGTTTCATTCGAGCCGATATTCACGGCGGTGACCACGGCTGATGTGACGGAAGTGATGGACCGCGAGCTGAGATCACCCACCGCCTACTTGAAGACAATCACTATTCTTCCCGACACATTACATATTGAGGTATGGATAATATTTTATATTATTAGAAAAACAAGGAACTTTTATTTTAAAAAAGTTCTTTCAATTAAAAAAAATAGAATCGTATAGAAGCAGAAGCAAAAGTTTAAATTTTTTAAACATATCTTAAAACACAGCTTCCAGATATCAATAAACCTTTAATTTGGTAACATTGCTTAAATACTTAATATTCTTCTAGGAAAGCTCAGTAATATCCTCGCAAGCATTAACGGAATCGGCCAGCATAGAAGAGGAGGCGACGACCACTGAGATGATTTCTTTTGAGCTGGTGGAGGAAGTGAGGGATTGTTCGCCGCTGACTCTTCCGCTGTGTTCACATCTGCCCTACAACATCACTACGTACCCCAACTTAGTAGCACATTCTTCTAAGGAGGCGCTTATGCGCGATTTGGTTGCTTTTAGAGAACTTTTGGATGCTGAATGCTCACATTTAGCACAGGTAAGACGATTTATTTATAAGTCACTGAGAAATCAGTTCCTAACAACTCTTAATATACAATAATAATATTAAAATTAATATTAAAGAGGAAAAAATTGGTTTTTGTATAAACATACATAATATACAAACGTATGAATAAACTAAACGACTGAAAACGTATGAAGAAGTAAACTAAAGACTACTCAACCGATTTCAAGAATCAATGGTAGAGCCCGCAACATCATCATCTGTTGGACGAATGGGCCGGCTCGCCCGGTGAAATACCACGACCGGCTGGAGTCCCAATTTCAGTCCTCCTATTTCCATACTTTTCTAATAAGGATAAGATGAGAAGGGGAGAGAGTTGGTCGAGGAAGGAAAGAATAAGAAAAGGAAACATCCTTTTCCTGTCTATTCCCTCCTCTGTCCGTTAAAGTTAAGCAAGGCAACGCATCTGCGACTTACTTGCTTGTTGCGGATGTCTAATAGTAGCGGTCACTTAACAATTAACATCAGGTGACCCGCTTGCTCATTTGCCACCTTCTACCATAAAACCAAATTATTTCACCATTAGAATGACATTATGACAACTCTGAATAAAATAGGTTATATTACTTACTAGCAGGGCCCCGCGGTTTCATCCGCCTTGCAATTTTACTTAAACTAAGTGTCATCATATCCCTGCCCTTTTTCCTATGTATGTGGGGTCGACACAGTTAAATTGATCTACCTTTTTTATTTATATACCGATTGAGATAAAACAAACACTAAATGTCAAGTGAAGCTTACCACAATAGATTAGACAAAATCGCACCCAAATCAAATTTAAGCCGTTTCTGAGATTAGCGGTAACCAACGCAACAAACAGACAAAAATTCTAATAATCCTTGTTTTGGGTTTTATTGCGTTTATGAAGGCCTCCAATAATAGTTTTTCTCAAATATCTTTCATGTACAGACAGCGATCAGTTACATTTTTATTATATGTATAAATTGCGTTGTAATAATGAATACTATCTCTACCTTCACATATATCACGATATACGGCATGTTTTGTATTAGAGGCCGTGAAGTAGCACTTCGCAAATTTTTTGTACATTAGTTTCTCTTCGAATGTTTAATGCATAATCTTATTTGTAAAGATATGTATTTCCGTCAAATATATTTTGCTCAGATCAATTATATGTATAGATTACGAGATTAGGGTAAATTACAAACATTTTTAGCGAGGAAAATGAGAAACGCACGCGTGCTAAGCCACAGCTAGTATTAAATAACTCTAAGCGAAAAGTTTCCTTAAGAACGGAATATTGTAGTTTTCTGCTATATTAAATCCTATTCGGTAATTTTAATTGAATAATTATTTTTATTGAATTCGATATTATTACATCAATATAGTTTTTTGTTTATATTGCACAGTGTTGTAACTTGGTTATCTAGCCAACCTCACCGGGTCACCGGATATAAGTGACGTAGAATCGACATCCGCAACTATCAAGAGTTACGTGTATGCCTTGCGCGCCTTTTTAAAGAAGAGTAGATAAAGGAAGGAATTGGAATAACGCATGATGCGGCACCTCACTCATAAGACCAAAGAAAAATGACGTATAACCATAAATAAGTTCGTCATGACGACTATTTCCTTTATGAGAGCGTGGTATTTCCCGAAGCCGGCTCTACCGCTGTTAACGTAGTACATTTGTTGTCAGGACTTCGTATGCCAGATGCTGCAGCCGCAGTGCACGGGCGGGCGGCTAGTGCGGCC
>JWHW01050349.1:5381-21297 GCA_000931545.1 Papilio glaucus | reverse complement strand
AAAATCAGAATAAAATAAATATTTAACGGGGCTCCCATACAACAAACTAGATTTTTAATAATGGTACGGAACCCGAAGCGTGTCCGATTCGCACTGTCTTAATGTGTATTAATGATTGTTTGTGTAATTTACGATTTTTAATATTATTTTAGTCTCTGTCTTTTCAAAAATGCCGGGCACATTGTTAAAATAACTTAAATCATAAAAAAACTGGTTAACAATGGACTTAAGGAAACAAAAATATTGTTTAAGCTATGAATATGTTAACAAAGTTCTGACAGTTGCATACAAAAGTTTACAATTAGTGATGTACCATTGTCGATACTTGTTTAACAACTTAATTATACAAAACATCACTAACTTACGACCTTAGGGTCGTGGGATGTTCAGTACAAGAGATTAGACGGAGATGACAAATGTTTGAATGATAAACAATATTGAATTTTAAAAGGGAAAGGGCATTTATACTGATGTAGATGTAGCCATATACACGCTGCCTCTTTCACGTTATACAATTAATTACTACACAAGTAATAGTTTACTAAACAATAGTTAGTCAAAAATAATGATTTAACCCGACTGTCAGTGCCTAATGATACTTCGGGGACACGAGGTCACAATATAACCGACATACATACATATTATATATTTTATAGGAGACAACAAGCAACGGTTCATCTAAGGCAAAGTTCACCGCCCATAAACATCCGCAACACTAGAAGAACAGCAGATGCGTTGCCGGCTTTTAAGGAAGGAGTACTCTCGCTTCTGGAAGGATCCTAAGACGTATTGGTTTGGAAATACCGCTGGAGACAGATCATTCCACAACGCGGCTGTGCGAGGAAGGAAACCGCACTGTAGTTGAATTAATGTATGGAGTATACAGCAGAACTGATCGATGTTAACAGTGTCCACCGACTAGTATGTATGCGAAGATGTAAGGATGTAGAATAAGGGAGAGAGGTGACTACCAATTAATATAGGACAATACATATAATAAAATGTAACTGATCGCTGTCTGTACATGGAAGATATTTGAGAAAAACTACTATTAGGGGCCTTCACAAACGCAATAGAAGCCAAAACAATGATTTTTAGAATTTTTGTCTGTTTGTCTGTGCGTTTGTCACCGCTAATCTCAGAAATGGCTTAACCGATTTGCGTGCGGTTTTCACTAATGTATTGGGGTAAGCTTCGCTTAACATGTAGTGTTTGTTTTATCTCAATCGGTTGATAAATAAACAAGTTATATCAATTTAACTGTGCTACGGCCATATTGTGTAGACTCCACATACGCGGGAAAAGGGCAGTGAGATGATGAATAAGAAGGGAAGGTGAGGGTAGTACTAAGTAGGTAATATCATTTCCTTTAAGTAAAATTAGCGGGTGAAACCGCGGGGCACAGCTAGTTATACATAAAACCTGAAGTCCTGGAAGTATAGAACTAAGATTTTGGATATAAAACAGTGTGAGCGTTCCTTTATTCCTCTCCCAATCAATATTTCATTCAGTAAAGAAGTTTGTAAGAACTCGAGAACATAGATTATTCCCGACATTCGTGAATAAACGATATTAACAAGAATCTTAGGAGATATCTTTATATGGTCTAGAACGATTCAGTCGCGAACCAACCGCAGCATGACCTAGTCTGCGCCAACTTGAATATTAATGTTATATACTTGTGTTTTCTTCTCTAACCATAACAGATAATACATTAAATATGTTTTTTTTTTTTTATGGTAGAAAGCAAACCAGCAAGCAACAAGCAAATAGCAAGTCGCAGATGTGTTGTTAATGGACAGAGAAGGGGATCGACAGGAAAAAGGATGTTTTCTTTTCCTTATCATCCCCTCCCCTTCCAATCCTCTTCCTCTTACTATCGTATCCCTTTTAGGAAAACTGAATATAGGCCTCATGCACCTCACTCATCAATCGAAACAAAGAATATATCTACTTTACGCATGTCTTCTGTGAGTTCGTGGTATTTCACTGATCGAGCCGTCTGTCTGAGGGTAAATTGCATGTAATTTCTGAGCACACTTCCTATATAAAAGGTATGTATTGTAAGGCTGACGTAATACATAATGTACATGTCAATTCTCATTCCCGTCCATTACCCGACCCGATCAGAATTACAAGCATGCTATAAATTAGCAAATAAAATGCGGCAATCGGTGACTCAGTTCGTATTTGTATGGTAATAATTAGATGTGAATGCGGAAAATAAATTGTAGGGCATATTATTTTTTTTTTATTGAAAAGTATTTTACTAACCGCGCCAACCGGCCAGTCATTATTGACAATGATAGATGCTACATAAATGAGCAATTAAAGTCTTTTTAGAGGGGAAGGAGGGATATGAGCAGCGGGTCCCTTAATATTAAGTGATCAAGGCTACCCATGAACATCCACAACACCAGAAGAACTGCAGCACGTTGCCGGCCGTTGAGGAAAGGTACGTTCTTTTCTTAAGGAATTATATGATATTTATATCACCCCTTTTTCTTTTGTATCTTCTATTTCCTTCTCTTGAATTTCATATACAAATCATGAGTATTTTTTATGGAAGAAGGTGGCCAACGAGCAAGCGGTTCACCTTATGTTAAGTGACCTACCCACAGGCATCCACTACAAGCAGATTATCTTTAAGGGACAGACAGCGCAGAGGGGATAGACAGGAAAAGGAGATTTCCTTGCCCTATTCATCAATATCCGTCCAATCCTTTTCCACTTCCCATTCTATCATTTGTAGGAAACTATGCTAAGAGAAAGAGGACTGACACCGAGCCTTCGGCATCTCACTTTTCAGACGAAATGCAGAAGTATAAAATACTCCTACTTCACGCTTGTGTTCTGTGAGGTCGTGGTATTTCACCGGTCGAGTCGTGCAACAGATGTTGTTGCGAGGTCTTCCACTGTCAAAATCATTAGCACGTCTTTGCGCGATACATTGAAAATTGTTCATCCGTCTGTTATGTGTACATCAGTAGGAAGTACTCATTCATTGTTTCACACGTCCACAATTAATGCATGCGCCAATCGTTACATTGAATAAATGAATTTGATTGAAATGTATTATCTATACTCTATACAGATAAATAAAATTGAAGTGTCTGTATGTAATATCAAAATATAATTTCCAGACTCAGTGCACATGATGTATATACGGTACTTATAACGAAAATGCAATTTTTTAAAATTTTTGTCTGTCTGTCTGTCTGTCCGGTTATTGCGGGTAATCTCCGAAACGACTGAACCGATTTGGATGGGCTTTTACTGGAAGATAGGTAATATCGCAAGGCTTCAAATAGTCTAATTTAATTTAAGCAAAATAATTAGGGTTCCGCGCAAAAAGTTAAGAACCTTCGAAATTGTGAAAAAAAAATATCGAAATTATTCTGCGAAGTAATTAATATGTTTTATTTGATTCCACGCGAACGAAGTCGCGGGCAACAGCTAGTACTTCAATAAGTTACTTATTTTGCTTTGAAATTACAATTGTATGTATACGTGTTGATTTATTAAGTTAATTCTTCTTTAACCGCTTTAGACTATGTTTGGGATTGGAAAATTTTGCGAATTAGGAATAGTTTCGATAAACATCTTTTATATATTTTTCTTGTATTCAATTTTGAAATTTATTATTAAGACACTAGGGTTTATTTTTGTTGATTGTTTGTATTATCGCGCCTGTTTCGTGTTTTCACGGCAGTCCTTATGACTGTTATATTTTTAAAATAAATAAATAAATAAATATGCGCTCACGCCCGTAACCCAGAGGGGTAGGCAGAGATCATGGATTTCCAATTTTCCATATAATTTTATTATATTTAATCTATATCTATATGAATGTTATAAAAAGTTTTATTTGCTTGTAATATTAAGAGCTGACGCGATGAACCCAGATATTACTGAAAACATTTCTCAAATAGACGGAGTAAATCATGAGACAGATTTAACTATATAACTTGCTAGCTGTTAAACGTGGCTTTGCACGCATTCATTTATTATTTTATCCCGAAAATAAAACTGTTCCCGGATACATAAAACCTTCATTATCGATATCGGTGTTGCCATGGTAATGTTTTGATAATAACAATTTTTTGACCTTTCTACCGAAGTATAAGCAAAATCATCTTACAAAAATTTCCAGTGTGGAAAATGAGGAATGAAATGCGGGCAACATCTAGTACGTAATAAGATACAGAAAATTATAGTCTAAAGCTAAACTTGTATCTAGTTAGCCACAACCCCTTAAACGAGGTTTACAAGTGTCGTCTTGGTACACTCATACGCGGTTTCTATGGCCCCTCGGATTACTATTTATTTATTTAACAGAGTGTACGCTGAGAGCTTTAGATAGTAATTCGTATGATCCGACGCAGCTCCATTCAAATAATTCGAGACTCAAACGCGATGCGTGACTGTTTTAGACTACTGTCTAAGGTACGAGCTGAAGCGGATTTCAAATATGAAAACGCATACTTAAAAGTCTATTCATAGACACGAATTTAAAAACAGTAAAACTTAAGCCGACTTCAATTTGTGAAAATCCTGAATAACTGAAACCACTTATCTCTGCGTTTCGTCTGATGAGTGAGGCTCCGGAGGCCCAAATCTTGTCCTCTTCCCCTTCCCATCCTTTTCTGATAAGGTAAGGATGGGAAGAGGAAGAGTATTTGATGGGTGAGGTATGGACAGGAAAAATATATCTTTTTCCTGTCTGTTCTCTCCTCTGTCCATTAAAGGCAGGCATCTGCAACTTATTAGCTTGTTGTAGATGCCTATGGGGAGCGGTCACTTTATATCAGGTGAACCGCTTGCTCGTTTGGAATCTTTTGCCATAAACAATATATATAATGCCATTGACACTTAGGTAATAATGTCGTATTTCTTGTAATGTTTTTACATGTAATACTTTATCTTGCAAGTTAATTCCGCTGGCTCTTATAACTTGCATCAGCGGGGAATTCATTGCCGACTCATGCAGTCGAGGAACAGAGCCGCGCGCAGCTTTTCAATTGACTCGCATCATCTCGTGACTCAACTCCGCGTCATTGAGGTGCACTCCACTTGTCGCCGGGTCGTGCGACATTACTACAGTGACGCATGCGTCACAAAGTCTCTATAGATGTGACACTTGGGTCACAAAGCTTCTTTAGTATATTCAATAAACATTTGTACACACGCTCAATTTTTTAAATGAGTAAAAACATGCAGGACTGCCGACAGAAGTATAGACTCAAATCAGGTGTGAAGGCGCGACAATAGTTCACAAATTAATAAATAATAAACAAAAATAAACACTTTTACCTTAACAATAAAATCCAAAATTGAATACAAGAAAAATTTATAAAAAAAAGTTCATTGAAGCTGTTCCAAATTCAAATAAGCATGTTGTAAACGCGCGTTGCTGTTGCATGTTGAGAATGTTGTTTACGCGAACCTATAAAATTTTCTTCTACCTATCGTCTAACGCGGCTTAAGAAGTTTTCACTTTTAAAAAAATCGTTTTACCAGATTTCCGTCTGATCAGTTATGTGGCACTGTGATCGGAGGCCGGCACGCACTACTATAGAATCAGGTCTAGTTCATCAGACAGAAACACTGAGGCTGACAATTTCATCCAATTCTTTACTGTTCGCACAATATACCAAGATCAAAATAATAAGAAAGAATATTATGTTTATTCGGTCAGTACATATTTCGCTGAACGATACCATATAATTAGAATTCATTGCGGGTACTTCTAGATTAACACCGATACAAAACGCGAAGGGACTTCCCCTCATATTGATTAGGTGGGCACCTTTGATGTGTTGATGTACTAACAATAACAATGACGTAATACAGTAACCGTATTACTAAAGCTAAAGTTACTCTAAAAGATGAACGAATAGAGTTATGTTTATGAAATAAGTGGCAAAGTTTGTAGGGAATGTCCTAGACAAATTAATTATTCACTAGATTTAAGACGTACTAATGAAAGGCGATGTTAACAATACCCCATGTTGATGTATAATTATGATGCAAGATGTGATAGAGGTGTACCCAGACAGCGCTAAATGGAAACCCATAATCTCTGCCTACCCATCTGGATTACAGGCGTAATGCCTATTTATTAATTAAATTATTTGTCTGACCCCAATTAATAATTAAATTACTGTAGGTTATATTAAGTAAATATTTAATTAAATTACCTATAAAATATTAATCTTCCGAGAGCTATTAATCAAAGGGCCATAATGCTCTGTGTGGCCTTGTTTCATAATTAATTAAATAGAATAACTAATAATTCCCATTAGAACTAGTCTATAAGTCTAGACATTATATTACCTAGTGGCCATGAAGAGCGTGTCAATGTTGCAAGGGTCAGTTCCCAAGACGCAAGTAGAACACACCACATCACGAGAAGTAAAATCTCTCGGGTACTAAGGTCGCAGTTTAATGGTGACATGTTTGAAGAAACATTGAAGTCATTTAGATGTTTGATGGATTATAAACCATCACGTCATTTGACCCAATAAAGATTTCGCTATTGTTTTTATATATTTTTTAAATCTGTTATTTCTGCCTAGCCCTCCGGGTAATGCATGAGTGTTTATTTATTATTAACTTGCTGTGGTTTCACCCGCCGTGAAATTTGTTCATTGTCCAGCCTAAACTGAACCAGATTAAATATGATTGATCATAATCTGACGGCTACTTATACGTTGGATTACAAATATTTCTCTATACAAACATTTATCTCCTACTTTAGACACGTAGGATATGATTTTGGAGTTATCCTAAATATTAACTAAATATTTGAGCGCTCCCATAGGCGATAACAGAAATCTCTGAGCAAAATTTCAAGCCTCTAGGCCTAGTAGTTAGTGCTGTTCTTTGATACGTCAGTCAGTTTCTTATTTTACATACATTTATACTAGCTGTCGACCGAGCTTCACTCTACGTTGATTTTTATAAGTAGGATCGTATTTTTTAAATACAGCGCCATCTAACAAAATTAGGAGATATCAGTAAGTTAGCTCTTGACAATGCCCCTACAATAGATAATGCAGAAACCTTTCAAAAGATGGCGCACGTTAATTATTTACATAACATTTTGGACGTTTTTATAGACAAAACACCTATATAGATAAATTTAAAAATAAAAATGGATTTTAAATACAAAATTTCATGAAGATCGTTGGAGCCATTTCCGAGATGCAGATTATATACATATATATATAAGAATTGCTCGTTTAAAGGTATTACATAGATTATTTATTACAACAATATTAATGAAATATGGTTAATAATTCGAATGTATATGGTAACAGTCTTATGTTTAGGCATTCTTGAATTACATTATACAAAAATGTGTCTAAGGGCACATCTGGCCCTATCTTTGATGTCATTTGTAACATTCGTATGTCGACACGCACTTAAATGTATGAAATTGACACTTGGACATGGTACAGTGATTTAATAATAAAAACAAGCCAAATGCGAGTCGGAAGCACGAAGGGTTCCGTACCATCTATATCAAAGGCAAAAAAAATGGGTGCCCCTTAAATATTTATAATATTCCGTTGTTAAGTATTCGTTGTTATAGCTGCAACAGAAATACATAAGTGAAAATTTCACCTGTCTAACTACCACGGTTCATGAGATACAGCCTGGTGAGAGACTAGCAGACAGACAGACGGACAGCGGAGTCTTAGTAATAAGGTCCCGTTTTACCCTTTGGGTAGGGAACTCTAATAACGTATATTTTACCCTGTTTATACTGAAAGATTGAAGGAAAGGGTACAGTGCATACTGACCATTACGAATAACACGCATTGAAAGTGGCGGGACGTTTAATTGAAGCAGTTTATTGAAAGCAAATTGTTCAGTGGACCGTTATAACTGGTCCCTTATCGGCCGCGAAACTCGTATGTCGAGTTTGCGGTACTAAAATTTCTATTGTTGTCCCTTTCGCTCCCTGATATGTTTAGTAAATTAACTGAAGTAGTAGTAAGTTGTGACTGAAAGATAGCGTTAAAAGAATAGATAAAAGAATGAATAAAGTAAGAATACCAAGTTGAAATTGTGTTGTAAAAGAGTCGCAGAGTTAAAAGGGACGTTCTACACGAATTGATATCGACCAGATTGTTGATGTATGCAATTAAAGTGCTATTAAGAGTACCCGTAACTGACGACCATGTATGCTAGATGTATGAATGTAGAAGCAAGAAAAGTGTTCCAAATGGAAATCTGTAATATCTACCCCTCTGAGATGAGGGCGTTACTGCTTTTGTCAATTTTAGTTTAAGATATCATTGAAAAAATCTTTTTAAATTTAGATTCACTTAATTTACATCTCCGTGCTCTTTTCCCATTTTATGTGGAGTCGACACATGTTTTCGTCTTCCACATCGATCTATAACTCGTCATTTCAGTCGTCACTTCCTTCTTAATCATGTCACCTTTCACGCTATCCATCCATCTTTTCATAGACCTACCTCTACTGATATATCCACATTTACATGCCATTCTTCGCTCTCTTTACCATCCTTAAGTTTGATATTATGTCATTGAATTTAATTCATAAAGTATATTGAAATTTCCACAGCCTTAAGGCCGGTAGCTTTGTGGAATATTTTTTGCGTATTTCGCGACTTACTCGAACTAAAATAAGTCAACGGTGAGTTAATAAATAATTTATAACGCGGACGCCATTTGTAATTCCGAGCGCGGTAAACACATTCAGCCATTGTCCTTTGCCCGTTTCTGTGGAGTTGCCATACTTGTTTATTTTTTTCCTTAAAAACTGTCGTTTATTTCATCTGAAATAATTAATACTTTTAAATTCATCACTTTAATATAACAACTTCTTGTTTTTTAAATCTTCTTAACGTATTTATGAACACAATAAGCGTCCACATCCAAGTATCACCCAACTGGTATAAACAGACATTGTACCTATATCCCATTAGTTTTCCCTCATAAAGCAATCTATTGTACCAATAGCACCAATAGCCTAATGGGCAAGGGACTGCGAAACGTGCACATGGTCGTGGGTACAATTTATTGGCACAAGTGAACTGAAATGTGAATCACTAATACATACAAAATACAAGCAGTCAGAAGGACTGCCGACTGAAGTGAAAACTCAAAACAGATCGCAAAGCGCGACAATTGTTCAACTAAAATAAAATCTTGTATGTACAAATACAATTCGAATTAGAATACAAGAAAAATAAATAAGAAAAAGTTCGTCGAAACTGTTCCAAATTTAAATGAGCATGTTGCTAATGTTGTTCAAGCGAACCTATAAGATTATCCCCTACCAAATATCGCCTAACGTGGCTAAAGAAGTTTTCCCTTTAAAAATCTAAAATGTATAGCTATATTTATATATATGCTGACCAAGAATCGGTTATAATCTGTTCCCAAAGGACCTACGACTAAGTTTTGTCGTATATGTTAACGGTTATTGTCGCTTCCCCTTAATAGTATAAACCTCCTACATATCTATGGTCAATATGGCAATACAATTACTTTCTTTATTCCTATATAAAACCTCTATGGCGAATGATTAAGTAATCGTTTTCTTTTTAAGATCTTAATGACAATTTCATTCGCTTGTCGCTTTGCTAAAGGTTTGTAAAATACTTACAAAAGTCCTGTAAATAATTCTTTAAGTAAAATTTTCTCTCTCCTGTTTTCGACAGCGGTCTCTACGGTTTTTGTTGTTGTGAGCCGGCGCGACCGGAGTACCACGACGTCACGAATTACCAGCTTTGAACTTGTATTTATATATGTTTCGTATGATGAGAACTGGATACTCGAATCATTAAGCCTTGTATTACATACAATCATGCTAATAAAGTAGCTATGAAGTAACTAATCTTATATTTTTCGATCTGATGGTCGTTAAACATATATTTCCATTAAATATACCCACTGAAATTTCCAATTGACGCTGCAAACCCGATTGTTGAAAAAATGCAGTGTTGGTAGGGAAAAAACTAAAAAAAAACGTGTTTATGTGCTTATGTACGCACGTAAGAAGTTATACTTCTTTGGCGTAACAAATGAAAAATAAATAACATTCAACAGTGGTAGAGCCCGTAACAACATCTGTTGCACGAATGGACCGGTTCGACCGGTGAGATACCATGACCTAATAGAAGACAGGCGTCAAGTAGAAGTATACTTCGTTTCGTCTTATGAGTGAGGTTCCGGAGGCCCAATTTCAGTCCTCATCCCTTTCCCATCCTTTCCTAAGAAGGATAGGTTGGGAAGGGGAAGAGAGCTGAACGGGGAGGGGACACATCCTTTTTCCCATCTATCACCTCCTCTGTCCGTTAAAGGTAGGCAGCACATCTGTGACTCATTTGCTTGTCGCGGATGTCTATGGGTAGTGGTCACTTAACATCGGGTGACCCGCTTGCTCTTCTGTCACCTTCTACTATAATAAAAATGTTATCTCGTGTGCCACTTTTTGTTTGTGAAAAGAGGAAAATGAATACAATCAATAATGGTTGAATTAATTAAATTGGTAAATGTCAAAACCAAGTTCGTGCGATGGCTTTTAGATGTCACGAATTGTGGAAAGGAAATGTAACTTCAAATAGCGACTGAACAGTGACCGACTAACTGACCATATTTGTGTAGATGTATTAACGTAAAAACGAAAGAAGTCTGCTAAAATCAAGGATAATGGAATTCTAACATATCTGGCAACCCTTTCGGTCACTGCCATGAACGTTGTTATTTGTCATTTATTCAAAATATGTATGAGTACACAAACAAACCAGATCATAACTGTCACAATCCAATGAACGTTGCACAACGACATGTGAATTAATATATGTGTTATTTCGTGAAATAAAATTCAATTTCATAAAAGTAAGCGAAAACTTTCGATTATCTTGAACATGAATCGACAGAAAGGAGGTTATTGTCGTGTTGACACATTTTAAAATCTTGATAATCAACGATATAAAAGTGCAAATTGCCAGATATAAAAATTATTTTTATCAGAACGTTTACTCAGACAAAACGCGAGGGGCCGTATAAGATTATCTTTGCCTGTTGAAGTTGAAAGTGTCACTGAACCTTTCTCCCGAGTTAACAAACAAGTTTGTTTTAAATTACTGGCCACGTATTGTTCCTTGACTTTAAAATAATATAAAATAAATTATAAGAATGCTTTTTGTCTTATATTTGACTAGCGTACCGTTTTTAATATTAATTTTCAACATAATTTTTTTATGTAAAAGAAGGAAAAAAAGTGTGCGTGTCAACTCCGAAGTGCGACTGGAGTTTATCTCATTACGAACGATTATAAAATACATAGATTAGTAGATGAGGGTAAATTAATGCATTTTTATATTACTTAAACTATGCATGATACATTTATTTATATTACCTCAAAATACATACGTACAAGCAGGCTTTGTACGTCTGTAATACAGATAAAATAATATAAACATTAAATAAAAAAATATTGTATAAAAATAAGTGAAGGCATTGTTTTTAACGGTTACTTATGTTCCATTTTACAAAGATTCATGGGTATACTGTTTACTTATCGAAATTATTACTCTTATTTGTTTTCCCTATTCAAAGTTATAAATTTTATAACCCAACTTTTACTGGCAACACTATTAAAGCGCTTCTAGCTACCAAAAAAAGATAAACTAGATATCAAAAGAATTATATCGGACAGCACACAAAGAGGTTGTCACAAAGCGGGCCACCGTATCTCGTATCGGTGTCCCTTATCTTGATAACATTCCCATAAAAGCCTCACTTGCACAAGAAATTTAAACGAAAAGCCCTCAGTCAACAGTTTAGGTGATACTTGTATGACATCTTAAAGCAACTAGTCCGTGATGTTTCATGACACTTTACACTGACGATAGTTCTCTTGTGATATACTAGCGCCCCTCCCCGACTTTGCACGAGTAGCGCAGCGTTTACACCATCGTTTTCTGTCCAACACCCAGTTTCTGAAAGGCCTGTCAAGTTAACAGTGATGCCAATCCTAAAAGATACATAATAAATGCTTTTAGCAACTCAAGTGACATTTGACAGCTAGCTAGCTAATTTCGATCGGCCTTTCAGAAACCGGGCGTTAATGTCGTATCAGCCTATTATGTTTTCTTTATTAATCATCGTCATATTTCAATCAATTTACACAAAACCTTAAGTTATATACCAAAAATGTTCCTTATGAATCACTTTCTTTGTTTATAAAATTTGTAAGAAAATTAGTTTGGTAGTTTATCTCATTCAGACGCTGCGTTTTTTTTAATCGACATAAGAAGTAGGAGGTTCTCAATTCGCTTGTATTTTATGTTACCCCAGACATACATGAACCCATTTTAAAAATACACGCAAACGATACTTTTTCTTCATGGATAGGTAACATTTCAATTTTATCCAGTTAGTGTTTCCAGAATTATTCAGGATTTTGCAAACCGAAATAGGTTTCTTTTAGTTTTACTACCTTTGAATAATATTTATATAGGTTTTGTGTTCGATTTCTCAGTACTGAAGGACTCAGTAATGAAAACCATAGACTACGAATGAATAACTTTGTGAATAAGCAAATTTAAAACTTCATTTACTGGCAACACTATAGCACAGATGCCAAATTATACGACCGATGACTACAAAGAACAGTATCTTCATTACAAGGGAAGTGTTACGTAGTAATCCCTTGTCCAAACACAACGCCTATTTTCTCCGAGCTTCATTCATCTAATCTCTCAGATGAATGAACACCTTGTTCTATATATGGGGGGTTACATAAGGCACAATGTACTGTCTGGAGTGGACGGACAAAAAAATCCTTGTGCCAATTCAACGCCTAACCGGTTGGTCGGCTATCCTGGAAGATTAGTGTTGGGCGAGAGTTATCGATAGAATCTTGGGATTTATTAAAGATGGTTAATATCTTTAATCCTTAGGTAATATTATAAATGCAAATGTGTGTTTGTTTGTTACGCTTCTTAACGACTCAACTTATTATCATAAAAATTTGCACGCACGATAATTCCAAGTTATTATACTCTATATCAAATTACAATATGTACCATGACCCAAAGGGTAGGCAGAAATTACGGTACGATCTGGTACGATTCTAGAACACCTCTCTTTCTTCATACATTCAACGCATACACGATCATAAGTTACTCATACTCTTAGTATAATTTCTTCGGTCAACAATGTGATCGAGAAAGTGCGTCTAGGACGACCCCTGCCAGCACTGACATTCACTATTGCAACATAGGTCTTCATTCTTCCTTTTAACATCCCCGAAACACCGAATAATGCCTATTACTACTATTAGTCACAACGTCCTAATTTCTATATTATACATTTTTTAATTCTTTCAACTTTATATAAATAATCGATATCTATACATAAACAACACTACAGCAGAATGCTGCTCAGTAAGTCTTTAGTGAATGAAAACTACAGACATTAAAAAACCTAAGTCTGTACTGGACATCCCTTTCTAACAAACAAGCGCAACGAATAAGAAGAAAGAGAAGGCCTAGTTTTATTTATTTACTTTTTTATTCTGTGGTATTATTATTATAATGATTGTATGGCGCACGAATCTCGTTCATTTTTAGGATAGCACGACTTTCTACTCTTTCTGATATATCGTATAAAGCGCTTTTTGGAAAATTCATCCTTTTTAGGGTTCCTTACCCAAAGGGTAAAATGGGACCCTATTACTAAGACTCCGATGTCAGTCTGTCTGTCTGTCATCAGGCTGTATCTCATGAACCGTGACAGTTGAATAGGGGGCTCCCATACGATAAGCGTGATTTTTTGACGTTGTTATGGATAATGGTACGGAACCTTTTGTGCGCGAGTCCGACTCGCACTTGACTGGTTTTTTTTACGATATAAGGACAACACCAGAAGAACTGCAGATGCGTTGCCGACCTTTAAGGAGTACGCTAGCTTCTGGAAGAACCCACGTCGTATTGGTTTAGAATTCCGAACTAATTATTAAAAATATCTCTGTTAGAAGATACTTTTTGGAGGGTTTTGGACAAAGATAACTGGCAAAATAATTATTACAAATATATATTTTGCGTAATAATTGTACAGTATAAAGTTCGCAGTATACCAAACTATTGTTTAATGCCTGCTCCGGTGTCAACTAAAGGAGGGCAACGAACATAAAATGAGAACTTGAATTTGTGAACACTAAGCCTGAATTAATGACCGTGGAATCTCAAATATAAATTTGTCTGACATGTGCGTACCATTTGGCGCTATAAGTTGCTTACAATTAAAGCACTACAGATAAAAAAAGCTGTGTAAATTCGAACAGATTACAATTAAATCTATTGAAACTGCTTCAAACAAAATTTCTATTTTTTAGTGATCAAAACGAACCTATTTATTTGTAAAACACTAAATTTATTAAAAAAAAACTTTTGTCATAAACAAACCGAGCTAACCTATCTGCTTTTAAGCACAAGAATTAATTAAAATTTTTACGAATGTGTTTTAAAAAGCGACTAATAGCCTTCCTCTACTTTTACTCCTAATAAAATATTCGATCATCAATTTGAGGAAAAAAAATTCCTAACAAATTTGCAGCATGTAAGTATATTCACTGCTCTATGGCGTAGCTTTATATCCCTTCATACTAACATATTGTTTTGCAATAGAAAGGTTAGCGTTGATTTTTTAGCTAGAGTATTTATTTAATGTAGCTGTATATGTTAATAATTAAATGGCTTATATAGCACAACATGAGCGTAACAGAAACCAGCAAACTTCGTATGGCAGCCCCGTGTGGCAAGGCGCGCGCGTCGACTCAGGTCAATGATCCCAATATGGCGCTAAAATAGAATGAAAGAATGCCCGCCATTTCAATTCTAACCTCGAAAATTGTTTCACAGGGCCATCGTAAACAATCATTTTTTAACACTCACTACACTTCACGTAGAAACGTTGCGAGGAAATAGTTTTATGAAATGTTCCCTTTTGCGACACACTACAGTGAGTCATGTAAAAGTTTTTGGTGAAAGTAAGTCTTAAGAATGGTGATATTTAAATATTCAAACGACTCAAGTCTGCGATATCGTGCAACTGGTACGAATAAGGGACTTATTTTGCATGATCTTGAGATACTTCTTTCTCTTACACGTTCATATATACTTATATGATGTTTAGTCACTCTTACTGTGGATTTACACTGTTGAAAACATTCATACAAATCGTATCGTCATCTCAGATTTTCAAAGAGAGTGATAGAGAGGAGAGAAACCATGTATCGTTCAAGTTCGCCAGTGGAAACCCTTATTATTTTAGATATATGTTTGATATTTTTAATTTAATGATGCGTACTCTTAGGGCAACTCATACAGACTATGAAAAATAGTTAGTTGTAATATAGTTTTCCTCTATAGAATCTACTAAGGACTCAATGCTTGATACTATACTTGTTTCATAGCAAGATATAATTTTTGTAAACAAACAAACGTCATTTACCATACATTGCGGTCATTGGACTTTTTGTAAATTCATCGGAAATGTTGTCATTTTGTGGAAATCGTGAGATAAAATGAAGTGAAATTGTGTAATATGGATAGCTAATGTCAAAAAAAGTTATAACGTAAAAACCTCTGTTTACAAAAATTCCATCTTGCTATGAAACAAGGTATACTTAGATCTTTAATTAAATTTGTTATTTACTTTTACACAAGTTTTCTTAACACGTTCGTTATTTATGGCATATGATATTTAAAAAAGTGTTATTTTTATTTAACCCTTTGGCGAGGGTGACAGCTAGATGTCAAAATAAAATTTGCACGAAAGTGCGCCTTATTGCGTGATGAGTCATCAAGACGTCACAAATAAAATAATATAAATTAAAAAAAAAATATTAAAATTAGGGTTGTAC
>JWHW01050314.1:17834-27936 GCA_000931545.1 Papilio glaucus | reverse complement strand
TTGATACATCAGTTCCCCGCACCACAACTCATCTGCGACACATTTGCCAGTGTGCGAGATACAATGCGGTGCCCGTATAGTATCCGTGTGATTACTTGTGTACACAATGCGCACTGTATTAATTGTCGGTTGTTCACATATACAACAAACCCATTACAGCTGTTCTTGTCGTTGTAGTAAGGGTTAATATTATTTATCAGTAAAGTGCTGGCTATTGTCACACGCCCGCGCCGTAAAAACAATAACAAAAAAAAAAAATTATAAAAATACCATATACTTTTAGTATTTGCTCTTATATTAAGTTGAACGCGTGTAGAAACTTTTGCTTCTTATACAATGATTGGCGTTGATTTAAATTTCCGGGTAATGTATGTTAATTAAATTGTGTCTACGCAAATTGCATTAACATAGATAAAAAAAAAACTCAGCGACAACCCTGCAACAGTACCTCTGTAAATGTTCAAAGTAATGTTTTATTAGGGTTGTCATAAAATTTAAAAGTCACGTAAAGGCCGGATGTGTCACCGTGTTTGACGTGACGTGTTGTTAATTATGGGACAATAAGGTCAAGCGCAAACTTTAAACTTTTAGACGCGCGGCAAAAAAAGATGAAAAACTGAAAATTTTGAATTCATAGTCCACGTTGTGTTGTGTCAGACAGACGATCAACCGCCCCGCCGCAAATAAATTGTAACTTGTGACAGACATTTGGACGCTTGGGGTCCGAAATACAATATAAAGAAAAGTTCATATTGGGCGCCCAGCCTAGTGGCAGCAGCTCCGAATCTCTTAGAACCTACTTCCATAGAAAATAGAAAGGTTATTTTTTATTGTTTGTCTCAAATATGTATTGATATTGTATACTCTATTAAATATCAATTATTTCGTAAATATGAGCGGTTTGTAGACTTCAAAATATCAAAAATTTGGCGAAGTGTTTTGGGTAATTTAATCATTTACCACTTTTTATATTTCGCAAGGAGTCCCGACTAATTTCATCTGTGTGTAACGATGCGAGTAACTCAAGTATCCAGCACTCCGGCTCGGTCACGTCTCTCGGCGGAGCGCCCATAAATTTTCCACAACGTTAGCCAGAACTTTGTCGAAACTTTCTCGCTGAATACATTACAGTGGCTCGTACTATTACTCAATGCTAATACTGGTCGATCGAGGGAACTTCACATCGTCGCAGCCCCACACCAGACGACTTTTAATTCTAACATTAGTTCGTTCGCACTGAAATTATCTGATATAATCTATCAGAAGCAGTAATTAACAATAGCATTATTTCGTTCAGTTCAGTTCAGTACGAGGCGCGGGAAGACGGACGCAATTGTTCATTTATTTGTCTTCGACGCTGTCAATTTCTTTTTAGTAAAATGAAATTCCTTTGAAGAGCGAATAATCCGGAAGTTCATAAATATAAGAAAAGCTGCTGTATATAGTAGAGCTCCGTCGAGCGCGGGGCGGCGATGCCGAGCGTGATAGATTTAAAAAACAAATCTCCGTGCTTGAGAATTATGATAAATATTTAAAAAAAAACATCCAGTCTTAAGGACTTCTGATAGAAGTGAAAACACAAAGTATGTAGAAACGTTAACAATAGATCGATGTAGAGCCGACAACCGTTTTGTGGCGACCTCACATAGAGCGGGAAAAGGGCAGGGAGACGATGATGATCTCGACAATAAAAATCAAAATGGAATACATGAGAAATTGATTAAAAAATCATAGAAACTGTTCCAAATTCATATAAGCATATCGCTGACGCATGTTGCATGTTGTTATTTTTCTATTCTATCATATTTTTCCATACCAAATGTCGTCTAAAGAAGTTTTTACATCAAAAACATTACATTCCTTTATAATGTAAAAATTTGAACACTACAATTCAGGTCGATTTTAATTTTGTGTTATTTTACCGCTGCGAATACGTAGTTAGGCGTGTATGATACAGTATGTCGTGTACAACGCGTTGCGGAGGCGGCGGGGGGCTGCGCACACCGCGGTCGCACACCGCGCGTAGCGCCTGTCACTTCTCATTTATTTATATTTAAATTATATTAAAAGCATATAAACTTTTTAAATTAAACCTGCGTTAAGTCGAACTGAAACGATATTCCAATGTGTCCCTATAACACATAGATATAAATTTATTAAGTTCAATGAACGCAATTAATTGATGAAAATCGAATGCAAGTGAAGGTTAAAAGTTGACCATCGGAACTCAAGTAGAGGGCGACACATCGCTGACGACCTGCATTAACTCCCACACCCCAACACTTAACTCCACGCTGACAAGACGCACGAACACTGAACCTTTTCATATTGACTCATCTAATTGCCCACAGCGGCCCATCTGCCGGCGACGATACCTTCCTTACAGCATACATGTTAAAAAATGTTAAGATTACTGTGGCCACTGTGTTTGTTGCTCGTCGAGTTGTTTACTCCAAATATAACGAGGAGAATAGTGGAGCCTTTGTACATTAAGTGAATGTATGTCACTAATGTTATAAATGCAAAATTTTAATGGATATATAAATTTTTGTTACACCTTTACGTCAAAACGGCTGACGGTCTCATTGCTCGCTATCAAATATAGGAGACTTATCTATCAAACAGTTCAGAAAACAACTTCTAAATCTATAAGTTGATTATATTCAACTGTTATTTTATGTATTAATTAGGTCGGGTCATTAACGTGGGGGCCTGACGGCATATACACTCGGGCACGACGCTCGGCAATAACTATTCATGGATATTAACATGGAGCGCAATTATAATACATACAGTTTTATTATTACGATCAGTGCGATCGTTGACTCTTCGTTCCATTTACAAATGGCAACCATCGGATTACCTTAATGTATTTTACTAATTAATGATAATATGGTTGAACCGAATACCTTCGGCGGATTACACAATAAAAATGTGAAGTGACGAAACGTTTGAATATTTTGCGCTGCTCCATAGGTACCTCTACATCGAACTAATTGCAAGAAACCTGGTTGTCAACGTATCATAACGTATGTTATTGAAGCAGCGCGTACCGCAGCGGAACTGGCCCTGGATTTCAAAGTCATTGGAGCACTGGAGACTGCTCCAATGAAAACACCAATAAAGCTCTTATATTTACGATGTTGATACTTATCATAGTGGACCTCTCATTATTTAACCGGCATGCATTAATAAAAGCTTACCTACGTTTGGATTTACTTGAACGTACCTTGCATTATCTATAAGCCGTTAATGAACACCGAGCATATTAACAGCAAGACCTCGAAGTAGAGCGGATAAATGAATATTTCGTATACGAAAACATTCACCTCATCTATTATCAATGAGCTCATTATTAATCATCCAAACTCGCACGCTCTCACAAAGATTAAAATAACATAATTTGAATCACTAACAAAGTAAACATATGACAGAACAATGGAGTGCTGTAACATTGAAGATATAGACGCACATTCTACTGTCTGTCCTGATGTATATAATGGTAATGATAGTTATCTAAAATATCGCAACTCCGATGAAACTGAGAGGATTTATAGCGTCTGCGATAACACACATTGTGCTGCGGCGCGCTGTCCGGACCTGATTTATGACGCGCGCTGGCGACAACTCGATGGACAATGGATAGCGTTACGTAAAGATATAAAAAATAACCTCTCACGTCGGTTGCCCCATTGACAGAGACAAACTTATAACCGCCAAAATCAAAATAATCTGAACACACGTGACTTTGTAGCAAGCATTACTCGACGCTTCCTTGATTGTATTTCTTATCATCGAGTAATGAGCGGCAGATAATTTTGACTTGAATTTACATCTGAACATAAAATCAGAGATAGAGACCGACTTGATTGGACAGGTACAGACATACAACTTGAATTTGTTGTGGTTAAGCGAGTAAATTTTTCAAAAGGTAAGATTATCGTTTCCATGATAAAAATATTTAAAGTAGATTTTAGAACGGTTCCTTTACAATTCAGTTAAAAACTGTACGAGCAAGTTATTTTCAAATATCAGGCAGTAAACACAAAAACTCGTTAACAAAACTTCGCAAGCACGTCGGCAAATATTGAACATGGCAACGTTTTTGTTCTGTGGATGTGTGTGTGTGTGTGCGCGGCAGGTGGGCCGGCGCCGCGCCCGGCGGTGTGTGTAGAAGCTATTATAAAACTTAATTTACGCAAAGCTACTTGAAATATATTTTTAATTATGCCTTACGCTTTAATACGCGAGCTATTTCATTTAACGAAAAAGCTTACGTGTCAAATCTCGTAATTAAAGTTTAGTTAAATTATTCCCAAGAGTAAAATTTAATTTTTTAAATATTTAATGAAGCTCAACGTACTCGTCGCCGGTCACTTAGACTGCTCATAGTGAGAGAAAGAGCGACGAGCTGTACATTAAAACTAGCTGTTAGTAATTATAGTGAATGACACGAGCTCTGCCTTTTTTATAGTAGAAGGTACTAAACGAGTAAGTGATTCAAGTGATGATGATATAAATGTTAACGGTAAAGAAGAGGAACAGGTGGAAGAGTTCGTGTATTTGGGGTGTATTTTTAGTAGAGACTAGCTGTGCCCCGCGGTTTCACCCACCCTGCAAGTTTACTTAAACGATGATGACGATAACCTCATCATCATCTCCCTGCCCTTTTTCCGCGTATGTGGGGTCGGCACAGTATGGCCATAGCACAGTTAAATTGATAAAACTTTTTTATTTATAAGCCGATTGAGATAAAACAAACACTAAATGTTAAGTGAAGCTCAATACATTAGTGAAAACCGGACCCGTTTAAGCCGTACGTAACAAATGTACAGACAAACAGACAAAAATTCTAATAATCATTGTTTTGGGTTTTATTGCGTTTATAAAGGCCCTTGATAATAGTTTTTCTCAAATATTTTCCATGTACAGACTGCGATCAGTTACATTTTTATTATATGAACGAAGAGTGAATGCAGGAGATAAAATAAATGGGGCTATAGATACAGTAGTGAGGAGTCAGATTGTGTCTATGAAGGCTCGTCTGGCAATACACAATGCTGTACTACTACTAATTTTCGGAGATGTCGATGCTGGTAACCTTATTGACGGTTCTTACAGCTTCATCTGATACAGGGCTCGCGATCCGAGTGATCTTGAGCTAAATCACAATGCTGTACTAGTCCCCACTTTAATGTATGGAAGTGAGAGCTGGGTTTGTCAGGAAAACCATGTTAGTAGAGTTAAAGCCGTTGAGATGCGATCCCTGAGATCTATGTGGCTTAAAAGTGGATGTTGCTTCTGTAGTTCGAGCATGTTAAAAGGAAGAATTAATAGAGAAAAACGAAAGTAATTTATGTAGCAAAAGTGAGTGGCAGTGTTGTTAGGGGACGCCCTAGGAGAACTTATATCCGGCAGATTAGTGGCTTACAAGAAAGGGCGATATAAAAAGCACCCATAACATGCATGCGTGATTTATGGATGAATAAGAAGCGAGAGAGGTGTGCCATGATCCCTGCCCACCCCTCTGGGTTATGGGCGTGAGTTTTTATAACATCTGTAAAATATAGCAGCATACAATAAAAAGTAATGGATTTTTTAAAACTATAACTTAATGCCGTAGCTGAAATATTGCGCACAATGATGCATGTCACGTGGCGCAGTGGAGCAGCACGATACAGAGAAATTGTTGTCGACCACGAGTTGCACAACATGAAACAAAACAGCAGAAGCGGAATAATTGAGGGGCAGTTAGTTTAATCACTCCGCGACCACTTTATTGGAACGAGATTTAAAAGTTCTATCGAGCAAAAAAAGCGTCAGCCAACAGAAATTGAACATTCGAATCTGCGGATGTATTTTTTGCTTTATATTTGTATACTATGCTCGTAGTGACTCTTACGTCGTTTATTATTTCTATTTAATTATTATAATGAGAATTAAAATCAACTTTATTTTAACATTTAAGACAAATGAATCATCTAACAAAGTAATTTTGATTACAAATTCTTTTGTGTTGTTTCCACACAGTTGCGCGGTGTATACGATGCGCGACGCAGTGAAAAGCTCACAAGTCCGTGAGCCGGCGAAAAGCAAATGCAGGTTGACGTTTTATCACAAAATAGTTTGTGTAAAATGTCGCGCGCCGTGAGGCTGCGCTAAAAGTAACTCAACTAAAAATATCACATTTAAACATAAATGAACAGCAATTTTTTTAAAGCAAGTAAATTTAAAGTTAAATTGCATCAAGAATTTTTATTGAAAGAATCAGAAGGAAATAAAACCGTTCGCATCTTTACAAACCAATTTAACTACACAATTATGACATTGCTATCTACTCCAACTTCGCAAATCATAGCACCCATTCTTCTCTTTCGTATTCTTCTTCCCACAACGCCCGTCACTGCTTGTCATGATGTAAGTAAACCAGCATGATGTACATATCTTCACGGGATCTATTGGGACTGTCAGTGGCTTCAGTGCATTTTCATTTAATTTGATATCCTTTGAAGTTGTAAATTTGTTTTATTTTCAGCAGTTAGAATCTGAACGTGACTGTGGTGTGCAAACAAACACACTCTCTTTAAAAGAAATGACATCTTTGTAAGGAATGCAATGCTCATATCGATGAGTTAATACTCCGACTTGTCGGGAGTCTGTGAGCACAACCTTATTTGGGGGATGTATCCGAAATGCGCCAAGAGCGTATGTCGTCTGGCCGCTTCGTGTTTAATTTAACACGAAGCATGCAGCAACAAAATTAAATTACTCAATGACAAATCGAACAGAATGAAACTATCTACGAGAAAAATATGTACAAAGTAATTATTTTAAAATAGAAAAAACAGTCTAACTTATGTTGTTGACTGTATCCGCACGTTCGTCTTCTCACTGCAATGTTTCACAAGTCTCATGTGATTTGACGAGCCTGCAGCGCGCTGTAGACCGTAACGAAGTCTCGTCTGCAGGCTCTATGGGTACCATTGATATTATAATTCAATATTATAATTCATCTCGGACCGAAGTCTTCCGGAGTCTATCGAGAGTTTTCATTAGTGCAGAACTTGTCGACATTGTATTTACTCATACATCGACATCGTCTGCTATCGTATTTTTGTCAACACTGCCTCAAGCTATAAAAGAAGTACTTTTCAAAACACTCTTTGATATTTTCACATGTTACGTTGTATTCTTTTGAAAGCGGCGCAACAACTTTGTACATGTTGAGTTGAACTCGTTGCCGAGCTTGTTAAATAAACGTTTTAGTTAAATTAAATATTTCGGTATGCCGCTACATTTAGGAATTGCTGTTTACAACTTTTTTAAATGTTGACTTAAAAAGACTTTCTTGCAATACTACACTATGAATAAAATTCAAATAGTTTTTATTGAAGGTTATAATTAGCAGATTTAACAGTCAGTTATTAGCTATGTTTTGGTCACATTTGTATTTCTGACGAGATCCGGAGGCTGAGGTGTATGTAGGTCGCATGTTGAATGTTCGTCGGCTTTTGTCATCAATTCGGGCGCACTGTATCGCGCACTTTCCTTTATTTGTTTCGATTTTTGCTTCCAAATAATATGTATTGTTACTTTAACATCGACATATGTATAAATACAATGCTTGTGATTTGTGCATTCATTGTTTTGTTTTTAATTTTAGATTAATGTGGGAATTTCCTACAATGTTGCAAAATGTACATCTGTTTTGTTCATTAACATCGAAAAATACTTTTTCAAGGAGCGCAGTAAAATGAATTTAATTTAGTACTAATTTATAAGCTATTAACTGAGAAGCAGCTCTCTGTTTTCTCTCCAACTTATTGTTGACGTGCTATCTCGGTGTGGTGTTCCCGATCATTTCAAAATTTTCAAAATCTCGAGTATTTCCTACTTTTTAATTAAAATTTAGAAAAGTCCTGAGTTAAACTTAAAAAGGCTTTTACCGAATTATACCAAAATAGTATTGTTCTCTTCTCTGTATACAGTATACTGTATACTGTCACAGTTATCGCTACGAAAGTACTACCAAACTGTACTTTGTAAAATATTTGTACCTACAATTCCAGCAACTCAGTTGTAATCCACCAGAGAGCTGCGCTGCTCGTCTGGAGAGGAGGGGGGGGTTTGATGACGGTGCGCTCACCTCGTTACTGTCGTCAGCGTATTTCAGTTCTATTGGATTCTTTTATTTATTATCGTTTTGTCGTACAATTGTATCGCGAGGCGTGGGTCATTACTACAATGAAATATATGGATTAAGTTATAATAACGCCTACTGTGATGGCATTGCTTTTGAAGGAAGAAATGAATGCTCGCGGCTGAACCAACTCACCCACCAACTTGCATAAGAATGCAATTTGTAGAAATGAGCGTCCAAACAGACAACTTTAAGTCAAAATGTCAATGCTAAAGTTACACAAAACATAAATAAACCTAAACGAAATCACGACCCCATTCGTTTCTAAAGTTTCTTTAAAACAGAATATTCTCGTATTGCCAACCGGTCCGCTGCAACACGGCCGCAAGGCGCTGGACCGGGCACATTGTTGGGCTTACGGCAACATTCAGGACTTTCTTCATCCAAGTTCGTAGTAGAATTTTTATTAGTCTCAGCTTCAAACGTAGGTTTAATTAAAAGTTAAGTAAAACTTAAACGTCGTCAAAAGTGTTGAGAAATCGCTCGGCCACCGGAAGCGCGCCGCATTATCCAGTTTACAAACTCAACCTGGATGCGAGCTGAATGCGGGAAGTTTTCTCAGTGTCCCGCGGAGTCAATGCAACCGGAACCGCGGCCGGTTGCATTTTAATAAATTTTTGCGTTCAGCCGCCGAGAGTCCCTCTCGCAAACTTCATCATGTAAAAAGCTCTTGGCTCACTTAAAATATCGCAAACCTTTAAAGCTTCATAAAAAAGGTTAACAAACTGGCTCATATTTTTGCTGTTTATTTAGAATAGCACTCTTGGAAAATTGATCGCAGTAAAATGTTGCAGTGGGGTTTCAATATTACATTTATTTTCATAGAACTTCAATTCGCATTTATGATTGCGGTGAACATAAGTCGTTTTTTAAACTGTAATCGATTAATTTGAAATACTCTCGCTTTGATTCTATTTTTTCAAGTAATGTTCTATGTAGCTGTGTAATTTAACAATGTCAAGGCAAACCTCTCGAACCATCGATTGCAAACAAACATAGCTTGGTCAGAACCTCTCATTCTGGATATATTCAGTTCAGTCATTCTGGATATATCGTCACTTTTTTAACCTTTTTTTTAAATATTCCAAGTGATGAAACCACTTGGACGTCCGTATAGTGATTTAAATCTACACAAACGACGACGTTTGTACTCAAAACGACACACCTTGACACAGAGAGCACAAACCTCTAAGATTTAAAGATTTTCCATACTTCGAGAAAATATTTTTAGTTAGTATGCATCGCATTCGCGTATTTTCTCGTAATAAATTAATTCAAAGGTCAGTTACAGTTAGACAAGTAAAGTATCAAGATCGCGTAATATGTATAAAACACAAAACTGTGTCAGATATAATAGATAGTCACTAGAAGTGTCATAGTGCGGAATATAAAAGTTATAACTGTCCGTAATAAGAGCCCGTCGACAGTCATGTGCGGACCGGAGTATAGAAACACTCGCATCACGCTCCCGTCCGAGCGGGTCACTGGAGGTGACCGCATTTCATGTTATGTCATCGACCGATTGCGAACTTCGTCAATTTATAATCTCACCAGAAATATTATAAACTGACATCAAATAATTCCATGTCGTTATATAAAAGGAAAATTCGATAACCGGCGGAGAGGAGCTGCAGTCGCAAACGAAAATTGTCGATTAGTTCGGATCAGCGCTTCGCGAGATTGCTTTTGGCTGGCGCAGAAGGTCGGGCGCTGCGGACGACGGGTGTACACGTCGTATATCGGAGTCTTCTTGTGGTCATAGGGAGAACCAAGAGAAGATAAAATTGAATATTAAACTGATAAAGTTGTTAAATTGTCTTACGTATCCACTCAACATACGACGAGATAACAGACACTCTATTTAACAAATTAGTACTGAATTTAGTTGATACACTAATACTT
>JWHW01050273.1:24177-35035 GCA_000931545.1 Papilio glaucus | reverse complement strand
TTCTATCGATTGTTTTTAATGTAAAAAGATAATAATTACAATAAATTAGCAATTACCCGCGTCTTCGCACGCATTTGTCTCTTATTTTCGTCTTTGGAAATTTTTGTAACTTGATTCCCGGTATAACTTGGTATTACAGGTAAATGTCAAAGAATTGTATTCGGTTGCCATAGTAACGTATTTCATGACAATAACAACATATCAAGAAGTTGTTATTTTCACGTTATGTTGACTTATTATGACAACCGATAGTAGGTTATATTATTATATCCTTCAAGGAGACTTTGGAATCTTTTTTCGGTATAAAATTTACACGATGTCATTTTCTATACTCTTGAAATTATATGTATAAAATTTCATGATGATGAAACTCACTTCCGCATTTATAGTTAGGATTACAACTATAATTGTCATTCTTTATCGGCTAAGAGTTTTTTAATTCTCTAAATCAATAATTTACTCAAATCTGTACTTTACGATAAGGCCACCCTTTTCATAAATGTAACTTAATAATAACTCTGCCGACCCTCTCTCTGTAGACCGGAAACTCTGATTCAAATAATAAATGCTATTATATTGCTATTCGAAACCGTCAAGAGTCAAACTTAACCTTTACTTACAGCGTTGTAAGCTACGAATCTATGAAAATCAAAAGATGTTACAAGATAAATAAACAAAAGTAAACACAGATAGTCATAAGGACTGTCGACAAAAGTGAAAACTTAAAACCGGTAAAATAAACCTTTAAGAATAAAATTCAAAGTAAAATACAAGAAAAATAAAAGAAAAAAAAAAAAGTTTGTTGAAGCTGTTCCAAATTCAAGCGTTTCTAACACATGTTGAGCAAGTTGTTAATGCTAACCTATAAGATTTTCCCCTAACAAATATCGTCTAACGCGGCTGAAGAAGTTTTCACTTCAAAAACGTTGACTTAAAAAAAGTTAAACTGTAAGCCAATATACGTGTGGCGTGTCTAAACAGAAGTAGTCTTATAAAACAAACAAACAAACAAGATAATCTAATGTTCACAATGTAGCCAACACGAAAAACATGAACTCATTTTATTGTAATATACGATCCGGATGGGAATGTCCCTGGGCGTTGCTTATTCACAATTCCCGGAATTCCTAAACACGTGCGCACGTGACCGACCGGGGGAGACTCGTGTCCGTGGTATAAATCATTACCCGGCTCCCATTACGTCGCTACGTCATTTCGCAACCTGATGCCCGTGTAACCGATTTCGAAACGAAGCGAACGTAAACTTGGATTAAACCACTTAATGAAAAATACGGCTTCGCCTTTCGTAGTTGACGGAAAATTTCTTAAAATGTACATCTACTAAAAAGTTTCCCGAACTCTTCTAAGTCCATTTCATTGCAAAATAAAAATTATTACAACAGAAAGATTCGAACCTCTTTATTAAGTAACGTAATCGCAAAACCACAGGTCTATTTGTAACCATTTGTCAGGAAGTCTGCTCGATCGATCAGTGGCCATCAGTCACACCAGTCAGTTATCGACGACTCGCCGGAAGCCGGGGCGTGCGTTCGCGTAACGCGACACCGACCCGAACAACTCTCGCACAGTTTGTCAACAAGCCTCTAAAACAATCGATTAGATTTATGTACACTGATTGATGTTTGTTGTACAATTTTTTATTTGGTTGATAGACTGCTAACTCTATCTAGGGCAAAAATATTATGTAAACAAGTTGATTGTCTAGAGTCTAATTTCAGTCCTCTTCCCCATCCCACCCTTTCCTCATAAGGATAGGTTGGGAACGGGAAGAGGATTGATCAGGGCGGGGGTCAACGGGGAAAAGGAAATATCCTTATTCCTGTTTATGCCCTCCTCTGTCCAGAGGGGTTAAAGGTAGGCAACGCATCTGCAACACATTTGCTTGTTGCGGATGTCTATGGGTAGCGCTCACTTAACATCCGGTGATCCGCTCGCTCGTTTGGTACCAGCTTCCATAAAAAAAATATCAGTTTTATGACAGACAGATCTTAATAATACAAAAGTCAAATCTAAGTCCTCATCTTCCTGTCCTGTTCCCACTCATGTGGGATCGGCACAGTATGATTGTAGTCCATACTGTATAGGTTCTGGCTACAGTTTTAACGGCCTGACATCAACCCTCCTCGGTAGTAATTGGTTAAGTCTTGTTTTATCAGTGTGATCAAAGACAATTCCGTTGTCGTGATAGTCAAATATCCCTTGGACTGTTTTTGTTCGAGCGCATCACTTCTCGTCAGGCTTGTTATTCATCTCTTCTGTGGTAATAATCCCGCGCTAATTTCCATTCTTGTAGGACCAACACCCACTTCCGTCTGCATGGAATTCCGCCAGTATCTCTTCTGTGTCATAATGTGCTTAATAGTTTAATTCTAAGTAAATAATATAAACCTGTTTTTCCTTTCGTTTTTAAATATAATGTGTCTCGAAAAGACAATTGATACAAACGAAAAAAGTTTTCATATTAAGTCAGTGTGTTCAAGGATACAAATAAAAAAAAAAACAAAAGCGGTTGATTGTATTAAAACTTATTTCACGTTCAAGTTGAGGCAGTCGCGTGTAATGAACGCACGCGTAACTTGTTTACGTCGCGAACACCCACCGCCCGAGGAAAACGTAGCCCTTTAATAATTCACGAACTTTCATCATTTCTATTTTGCATTCATTCACGTTACGTATTACGACCGACCGAACGCCGCAGTACGTAGCCACGACACGCTCGGTTTGTTTGTGTTGAACGAATAGATAATTACACCCAGACTCAGGACGAACACGTGTAATCATGCACACAAATGTCTGTCCTGGGTAGGAATCGAACCCTCGACCTGCGGCGTGAAAAGCAAGTAACCTAACCGCAACAACCGGCCCGTGAATACGCATTGCAAAGTTGAACTTTCACTTCCGAGGAAGATGATACCACCTTAGTTTTAACATCAGTAAATCAATGTAAGTACCTTAAAAATATTATAGGCAATATATCTTGTGCAAGCCAGTGTGCTGCCGCAACAATAATTCACAAGAACCCCACCTACTGTGCTTCTGATATGTTTATTGGAAAACAACGGTTTATCGTTTACGTAAACCATTAACTATTTTATTCGTCCTCTTAGAATATTATTCCCTGGAATCAGATATTGGTTTTTATATTTCAGTGGGAATCTTACGTCCAGTAACCCGGATTCGACTATTGTGTATAATGTCAACATTATGTCAAAGATGTTAATATTTTGCGCATTTAGGCATATTTCTTTAGTTAACAGTTCTGTAGTTTTTGCTATTTTTTTATGTAAAAACAATATATACAGTCTTATTTATATGGGGATCAACACATATTAAACCATTTTTTGCAAACAATTTACAAGCGTTGTTTGTAAACGTTCTTAATATTCATTGATGGCTTACTTATTCTATCGCGCTTTTGTCCTTAACAATAAATCATAAGAGAGAACTGGCCAAGCGTTTGTTTTGTTAATTTTATACTCATACGCTTCATTACCATTGCCATATTTATAACCGACATTTGTTGTTGTTAAATTGCTTCAACATTTGGAATTACTGAAATCATTGTGCATTTGATTTATCAACTTTAGCGGTTGTTATCATAACAATCATAATTTATGATGCCTATGACATTTATATTTAAACGTCACAGAGCTACATTATTGTATTTATGTGCTTTTTTATAGAAGATGGTTGCAAACGAGCGTGCGTTGCCTACCTTTAAAGACGGAGTAAGGGATAAACAGAAAATGGATTAACCTATCCATACCCCTTCCGTCAAATCCTCTTCCCTTTACCATCCTTTCCTTATACGAAACGCATAAGGACTAGAATTATGTCTCCGGCACCTCACTCGTCAGACGAAACGCAGAACACTTCAGCTGTCTTCTGTGAGGTCGGGGTATTTCATCGGTCGAGCCGGCCCATTCGTGCAATGTTGTTGCAGGCTCTACAACTGTTTATAGGTTAGGCCAGAGAAATACAACTTTACAGAATAGTGCCTGAAGTAGTGTATTTATACTTCTGAATTTTGTATTAATAAGGTGCCTCAGACTCCCACTTGCCGTGGTACCATAGATATGGAAGAGTCGCTAATTTAGCACGGTTTTATATTACGTGTTCTTCGTGGTGATAACCAGTCATGGTAAAACGACAGTTTAAAAATTATATCACATTTTTTTTAACCCTCCCTTTATTTAAACTCTTGTAAACCGTTTATATAACGACGCTACACGTACGATATCTCACGTGCAACATTCTTTGTACGCATTCTCACATTTAATGATTTACGAGGCAGATTATGTCGCCATATTTCACCTTGTTTTATTTAACTTTTCGCCTGGCTTACTTCGTTCGCAAGTTGACACATAGGAGAAATATTGCCATGTAATTGCAAATATTTATCTATATTCTACAATAATAGCTTTTTTCAACATTTTTTGAAGAAATTGAAATATAATTTAAATTTAATTTTAAATTTACAGATGACAGTCCTATGACAAATATTTGAATTGAATAATGGAAAAATTAACACAAATTTTGCCGAGGCTAACGTCAATCTATGTTACTGTCACCGGCTTTACTTCCCCCTTAACGTAGTCCTCTTTATTGTTACAGGGTGAAAAAGACAACGGAAAAAACTGCATTCTGTCGTGCGAAAAAAGAAAAGCCGACGACACAGACCTTAATAAGGACTTGAAAAAGGTTTGCTATAATTTTATCATATTTGTGACAATAATTAAAATATCCTTATAGGATTGACAGCATCTTGATCTTATCGACATGATATCTTCTTTTTTTCTAAATCACTAATTCTCAGTTTGATACAAGAAATAGTTGCTAGTCGCACATTTGTGTTAATTTTCTTACCGTGTATTCTGTGTGTAAAATCTCTTTAGCAACAAAGACGATTCGTCAATTGCATGTACAAGTATTTTTTCAAGTTTATGATTCTCTTTTACTCCCTATTTTATTTACCTAAATATTTTTTATATAAATAATTTGCGCATTTTATATAATTGATCATGTAGATCTGTTAATTGATATTTGATTAAAATTATTACTCCATACAGACATTCATACCCTACTCTAAGGCACCTTTAGGGGGTGAATTTAGAAAAACCTCTCTCTCGCCTACGTAATAACAGAAATCTCTGTACAAAATTTCAAGTATATATAAATACCTCGGGAAGTCAGTAAGTTTGTTACATCGGGAAAGAATATATACACTGTAGAAACTTATCTTTTAAGAGAACCTTTATGCTAGTTACGGGCTCTCGAAACTCTTAAATCAGACCTAAGTGTTTTTAATAAAAAGATACGTGAAGACTACTCAAAGTCTTGACTCGAGGTGAAACTTGAGACGATTTTATCCACAAACTTCTTGTATATACTCCGACGCCGCTTGTTACTTAAGCGAGTTTTCTTTTTTACTTAAAGGTACTTCGCGTCGTTGAATACAAGATGTTAAACCTATCTCTATTAGAAATCAAGTCAAAGATAAATGTAAAGAATATTGTCGCACATAATTATATATTGAAGTACCAAGGGTCCAAATTGCGGAACATGAGGTCTTTTCAATGTGCACTATGATTACTGCCATGAACTAACTACAAGCTAAAGATTAGTTGCAATGGTTATAAAGTATGGTAATAAAATAACTTCAGATAGACGAGAGGAAGAAACCAAAAGCCTGTTTTAAATCATGTCAGGTGACACCATCAGGCGTGAAGTAGAACAAATGCATTTCGTTTGACGAGTGATATGCCTGAGGTTTATTCTGGTCCTCTACCCCTTCATGGAATGGATGAAAAAGAGAAGGGGATTTAAAAGGAAGACATGTTTTTTCTCTTTGTTCCCGCTCCTCTGTCAATCTTAGGCAACGCAATCTGCAACTCATTATCTTATTGCCTATGGGTAGTGGTCACATATTAGGTGCACCGTTTGCTCGATTGACATCTTCTATTAAAAAAAAATTTACACTGACTGTCTGGCCAGTGTTGTCTTGCCAGACCCTACGAAACACAAGAGTAGAATTTATATTGAAAACTGTTATAGTAGCTTGGATTTGCTTTGCAGTATGACAGAAAAGGACATATCTTACTCCGCAGGAGGCGCTATGCTCGACATTAACATGGGTAGGACATGTACCTCTGTGTACTTTAGCGTCACGTAATCATGTGTACACGTTGCAGTTGCACTGCCCCGACGTCTATTTAGTATTCCGTGTCATCGCGGTAGACGTGTGCCGATTCGGAAGTAGACAGGACCACCACTGTCACTCGGTTGCATAACATTCATCCTTGTATTGTTTTTGTGAAAGTCACTACATATAGAATGTAGGAATAGCGAACAAGATCTTTTACGAGTTGGGGACTCGCAAGATTCTCTTAAGATGTTGAAAGAAAGAAAATATATCTATTAACAGAAAAATGAATGTTAGAATTGCTTAAAAGTCTCCTTTAACAGTGTTAGAGCCTGTAACAACATCATTGCACGAATACGCAGGCTTGACCGGTGATATACCAAGATCTCATAGAAGACACTCGTAAAGTAGAAGTATTCTGCGTTTCGTCTAATGAGGGAGGTGCTGAAAGCTTCATTTTAGTTCTCTCTCCCTTCCCATTCTTTCCTAATAAGGATAGGTGAAGATGAATAGACCGGGGACGGGATGGGTGGGGAAACGTCCTTTCTATCCCCTCCTCTGTCTATTATAGGCAACACATCTGCGACTCTGCGACTGGTGGTCTCTTAATATTAGACGACCCGCTTGCTAGTTTGCGTTAGTTCCACGAAAAAATATAACTGTCTGTGCAAATCCTATTCTCAAATTGGTTTTCATGACACTGCGGCGACCCAGTTATGGCTTACGTTATCATTAATGTCGTTTCGTGACATTAAATACTTAAAATGAGGTTAATTGCGCTGAAAACTGACTCCAGTCAGTCCTAAAATGCTTTATTAACATACTATTTTTTGGAGAGTTAATGAATACTTTAAAACATTAGCGAACGTAATATATTTTTAAAACAATGTTACGTGTATCTTCTGTCCTCTGTTCTAATACCATCTAATACAAAAGATTTGTAATTTTTTAGGAACTCTATAAGCGTAGGTATATACTCTTCTTTCTTCTACGTTCTTGGACCTTTCCTTCATCATCTTTTTGAAAGATAACTGACCACATTTACAAACAAAACAATTACGAAGCAGTATCTACTACATGAAGAATATTAACGTCGACATATACCAGACATAATGGCGAAACTATTCAAAATTTATTAGCAGCTTTCATTGGGGTCGGTCACGCGAGCGAACTGGCCTTTACCAGGGGATAGATGACCTAGCCCATGCTAATAAATTATATGGGCTAACTTCACGATAACTAATTATTTCTTGTTTTGAATTAGAGCACTGACCCTAATATCTATAAGTAATACTGAAAGTAATATAAATAGTCCTAGTTCTTTTTTTTAGTTCCTTTCGACGCGAGACGAAACGACAAATCGTCTATTTAGGTAACGCCCGCAACAACAATGTCTGTTGGACCGGCTCGACCGGTGAAATACCACGACCTCACTTAAGATAGGCGTGTAGTAGAAGTATTTCAGCTTTTCTTCTGATGAATGAGGTGCTGGAGGACTAATCCTAGTCCTTTTCCCTATTTTTTTGGTTTGTATGAGTAAGGGATTGGTAGGATAGGGAAGTATCCTTTTTTTGTTTCCTCTGTGCATAGAACAACGCAACGGGCAACGCATCTGCAACTCATTAGCTTGTTGCAGGTGTCTATGGGTAGCGGTCATTTAATTTGAGCAATAAACGTAACAAACCGTATAGGCGTAGACTTCAATTTTAAACGTTGGCACATCTCTATAACTTCCACAATATCATTGCTCGGTTACGGTAACAGGATATTAACATTACTGTTTTCTAGTATGGCACAGATCTTGTAGATATAAATCCATATCGGCGTCTATTAGGCATTGCAATATCTTATAAAATTCAGGCTATCTATTTCTTTAAGAAAAGTTTTCTAAGTTTCGTGTGTCATCTGGTGCATTACGCCTAATAGTACAACACTACGTCCCAGATGGCTTCAATCACGCGACCGCATCGTCTGCTGAGATGCTCTATTGGCCTAAGTGAGAAAGAAAAGTGACACTTCTTTAAGTGTGAACTTAGGCATAAAAATATTTCTGTATTTCAAAAATATACTATCTGATATAATAAACACGTTATAAGAAATGCACTGTATGTTTTCGTAATGAAATTTAAATCAGTATATAATACAGATTTCTTATGCTAACCCAACAGTTGGATCGGTATTGTCAATTTTATACATTTTCTCTAACTGATTTCTTTCAAAGCTATCGTGATCCAACGCCAGAAACGCCATACCCGGGGATCAGAGACACACAAAAAGAAACTGTCAGGTTTTATAAAAATGACGAATGTCAGTTCGTCGCAGACTCACGAGATATTGTAATAACTGGTAGTTCCTACGTTGCCTACACAAATGCCTATGTAGTCTCTTGTCGTAGATTCACATTTTAACCATAGAGAATATATCAGTAAAATATAAACATATAAAGATATGATACAGTATCTATATTATCTTAGCCGTAAACTTTACAAAAGATGTAAGCTCCAAGGCTTGAAAATAATCGACAGGAAACTCTACAACAGAAAGAAGAAATTCCTATGCTGGAAAGGGGGTAAAAGAATTTAATGACGCATTAACTATGCAATTATTTTTCAAATAAGTTTAAAACTTTGGTTTCCTTATACTTCAACTTAACTTCTTATAAGGTTATAAAAATTGAACATGGTGTGGTACAATATTGCGAATAGTAGATAAGTCCAAAGTTTTCGCGGACGTACAACACTTCTAGAGTCGGGGTCATTTTGTTTTCATTATCTCCACAAATGGCGAGCAGGGGTCGCTTTGAATTTACGAGGAGGGGCGGCACACTTCGCCCTAATTTAAATACATTACCCGCCTTGAAAGAACCGCGCCGGCAACTTTATACTTATGAAGTTACTATACGGTTTAATGAACTATTGTTACAGTTAAAGTACAGTTTTTAATATTTCAAAGATTACGTATCTTTTGTTAACTTAAACGTTGTTCTGAGTTTAAGAAAAAAAAACAAATGTGTAATTGACTCGATAAGAGAGGAGTCCACACATTTTCCCTGAGTAGTAAACAAACGGTATTGGACATTGGTAGAACAATGCAGCAGCACTTGCTGTCATATTCTACTGTTGTAGTAATAGCTCGGCTGTTCCGGATAAAGCGAGGGCCGAATTTTAAACAATAATTACAAAGTTAAAATGGGTTTTCACCAATGATAGTATAATATAAAAAGTAGCATATACGCCATTAGCGTTCAAAAAGTGAAGACCTCAAAACGTCCTAATTAAGACGCTTTTTCTATAGCTTTCTGCTGCTTTTTTTTACGCTTAAATGGCAAACACTAGCCGTCATCTTTTTTCTTATTATTATAATTACACTCTTTGATATGTCTGAATGTTGCTTTCACTATCTTTGGAACACTTTTTGATGATTTTGTATAACATATCTATAGTGTAAAATATCATTGGTTTTCGTCCATTTTTATGACGGCAACATTTTTATATATTTGACAGTTTTTTTCAATATACATGGTGTCACATAAACATAGTTTTATCATGACATTCAAACTAGTCTGCAATTTAACGTTTTCTAAATATTTCTGTGTAATTTGTAATGTTCCTTTGAATGTTTTCCTTCACTGTTGGGTGAAAAATATCAACGTTTAAAAATTACATTCACCATTCATTCTGCTCGCATCAAATGAAACTTAAGTCAAGCCGGACACTGTGTATTGCAATTAGTTAGTATTGGCAATACATATATTATTTCTGCCTATTAGTATGTCCTAACATGTTCATCGCGCAAGCAGATCCCTTTGTTTGAGATGAACAAGCTTAGATGTTTGAGAGAGTTGCGGTATTGTTGTTTGCAGTTTCTATTAACGAAATTCCACGTAGGGATCCCTCTGCGAAGTTGCTTTATATAGAGGTCTACGTATCCTACCCTGTAGTTCAATTTATTATTTAGCTTTATTAATTGTTATTAAAGTTGCTGTAGATAGTTTAAATTGTTTATTTAGTAACTGCGTAGGTATCTTGTTTCTATTTATTCCAATAATAATAATATCCTGGACATTATTCACACACGGCCATCTGATCCCAAACTAAGCAGAGCTTGTACTATAGAAAACAGATAACTGGTATACTATATATACTACTTTTCTAAATGCATACTTTTAAGTAGATAATTACAACTAGACTCAAACGGGGCAAACAGACATTTGTTCATGCACACAAATGTCTGTCTTGGGTGGGAATCGAACCCACGATCTACGGCGTGAAAAGCGAGAACCAATGAACCAGTAGGAAATAAGCATTTATTTCTTACACGATCAAATAAAAAATATGTTATTTTTAATTTTAATAAATTTTAAAATGAAATCTGAAAATTATTTTGAAATAAATTTATGAATGAAAGATGGAAAATAATTATTGTTTAAATTAAATATATGTCTGCATAAACGAACAAAACTAAATAAAAAGAAGAAAAACTTATCGTACAGAACAATGGTGCCTGCGCCAAAAATATCACAATCGGAGCAAAGTCCGGACAAAACATATCTGCTGTTTTATAAATTAAATTTCACCGCACAAAAATATTTTTATCTTTTATGACACAAGCAGTAAAATCGTTTATCTCATATAAAAATAGATTATTCTATTTCGTCATAATTTTTACATAGAGTTCCAGTTTAGATATCATGTA
>JWHW01050273.1:0-23494 GCA_000931545.1 Papilio glaucus | reverse complement strand
TATAAATTAAATTTCACCGCACAAAAATATTTTTATCTTTTATGACACAAGCAGTAAAACCATTTATCTCATATCAAAATAGATTATTCTATTTCGTCATAATTTTTACATTGAGTACCAACTTCGGTGTTTCGATATCATGTAATTTAGAATATTTTATGTTTTCATTAATGAGTTATTTGGTACAAAAAATACTTTCGTATGAATTGTCTCGATAAGGAGCTGTAGACTCAATTCTACTAACGTTAGCTTTTGGCTAAATTGATTCAGGTTCGTAAATACGAACCGAATAATCAAATGATTATTAATATTTTTTTACGTCTTTCTGCTCTTCAATTCGCAGTAAATAAAAGTTCCGAAACTCAAAATGAATTCAGAAAGTAACACCCTAAAACAAAACAAATTATTAGAAAACATCAAAAATAATGACAAAACAAAACGCACGGCGCTTATACGGGGATAAATAAAAGACTCGTAACACCCTGTAGAATGTTTCGTTTAAAAAAGAACTTTTCTCATTTCGCCGCCAGACGAGCATTCCCTCGGAGGAAACTTTTTATAAGCGATTCTAGAGCTCAATTTACATGAATATTCTGTCAATTCAATATTTTATAAGATTATTTTCTTAAACGTAAAACTTCATTAAAAATACTAAATTTCCAACTCAGATGACTTCTTCTGGTTCGTGAGATACACTCTTGCGAAACGCAGATAATTTAAACGTTGAAGTCTTATGATATGGTTGGTTTTAACTATTATTTAAATATCTTTTATTTCAATTTTTGTCCCAGTTTTCGTGTTCTGTATTCGCATATTTTGGCATTCGTGCCAAATATTCAATCAGTCTTTACCATTATGTACAATTTCTTAGACATTGATTAGATTAAAAAATAAACTTATAATAAAAAGATAGGTTAGGTTATTCTCATTATTTGATACCTAGCATAAACTGAATAAACTAATTCTACATATTCATTCTGATATGGAAGATCTATGTATGGCTTAGATAAAGTTGAAATATTTGCTAGTGTATTATACAATATATATAACGTAGGATTTTGTTTACAGGCAAAGCTTGAAACCAAAGCACTGAAGGCGAAAAGGCCAGGCTTCACAGACGACCGCTACAACGAGACATCCTACTACATTGAGAATGGTATGAATTTCAATACATATAATACGATTTCTTCTATCTTCTCTGTCTGCCAAAACTCAAAAACTGATTAAAAGTGACAATACATTTTTAATAAAGGAATCAAGTGTGAAAAGACTGGTCATTTTTATGTTTGTCGCATATTCAACAATAACAGTTACATCTATACATACATATGTTTCTAATTAAGGTAATAGCTCCTGTATAGAAAACTGCCATCCAAGCGTTTATCTTTGCGAAAGTAATTTTCTTTCCTATACATGGGCATACTGCGTTGGCAACAAATCACTACTCCGTAACATATTGCCTATACATTAAGTTGTGTGACCGCAGCGCTGCGGTCGGGGTCCGATACAGCTCATTCGAGTCTTTAACAACAGTTCAGTTGAGGTTGCGGCGGTGAACGCTTTCGATTTCTATAAACACCCAACCTACATTACCCAGTCTAGTTCGGAAACTATGTCTTTGTTACAATTTAGTTTTGTATTCATACATTCATCGAAGCAAAGATTTATTAGAAACTTTTGCGGCATTGGACAAATTTAACATTTAGGTGATAAACATTATTTATCAACAGTATACAAAATCCCAACTATACATTGATGGTAGGCAAAAATGAAGGTTAGGAAGGAAAATGGAGGAAAAAATTACCAACATGCGAAAAATATAAGTGATTACATTCGTAAATGTTTGTGTGTTTTCATTTTCTCTTTTGTATTTAATATTGAAATCAGTTTAAAATAAATATTATGATGTTGTTTCCAGGCCTTAGAAAAGTATATCCTTACTACTTCACTTTTACCACCTTTACTAAAGGTAGGTGGGTTGGGGAGAAGATCCTGGATGTGTTTGCGCGGGAGTTCAGAGCCCACCCTGCGGCCGAGTACGAAAGATGTATCAGGGCTGGCACACTCACTGTCAACTATGAGAGGGTCGACCCTGACTACAGGCTTAAACATAACGACTTGCTTGCCAACGTTGTGCACAGGTAAAAATTCATCTTACGATTAAAACGAATCATGATGTATATTAAAAATATTATTTTTATATTTTTGATGAATATCGTAATAGTCCGTAGTCCACTTGTTATTCATATTTCATAATTGTTATGCCCAAATACACAATCAGGTTAAACAAATACCTTGTCCTTGTGTAAAATTATTAACTTTTATTTCTTACTTACCCATCTTCACAATAAACTATATCTATATAAATTCTATTTGGAAGACCGGTGTGGTACTATATAAAATATCGTATAATTTTTAAGGAAATTTTCTTTTCTAGCATATCGACTATCTTTTGTAGATATAATATTGGATTTGATAGAATTAAGCCTTAATGCAGCGATCACAAAGTCTAAGCTTGTTTGTACATACAGGCCTTTTAGATTGGCAAATCAATAAATAATCTTCAGCACCGAATGAGCATGCGAGTGCAAGGTTCCGTACACATGGGAATATTTTTGTTCTGTAAATGTTTTACGTGGCGTTGCGTGATTTCTCTATTTTTAATACATCGTTGATTTGACTTCTATAACTTTTGTATCAACCCGTGGTACTTTCGCTCACGCATGTTCATTTGTTGTTGTTTTGTTCTCGTCTTATCTGTACATCATTCGACACGAGAACCAATATAAGGTACGACGGACTCTGAGCAATTTACTTACGCTATCGCTCATGTATGAACACGCCTTTACAAATCTTATCTCTTTAATAAAGCCCCGTGATTCTCAATCTATTTTCGTTACTGATTCTTTCTACTTAACACTAGACAAGTTTAAACTCAACACTTATCTAATCCAACTTAGTGTAAACAAACTTTATTCTTCATTAATAACTTTTTCTTCTTTCTGTTTTTCTTTACCTTCGAATTCTCCATTAACGATCCGAACGTGAAGTTTAAAAAGTGTTTGCTTTAGTTAATTCTTCAATCATAAGATAAGTTAATCGCATTCAGGTTTTATTACATTTTCTACTAAAAAAGTAACAGAATTATTGTTCTCTATGATATTTTGCTCAGCGTCCGAGGCACTTTTGGGCCAGAAGCCTGACGTGTGTATCGTTGCAGGCACGAAGTACCGGTCACCAGCCAACCGATCACCCTCGTACATATCGACGAGGAAATTGTGGTTGTCAACAAACCAGCCTCTATCCCCGTAAGTGGCAATTGAGACAGCCATGTTAATGTGTAATGCTTCGAACATTTCTTATTCTTTCTTCTTTTATATCCTTTGTATGTGATGCATGATACCATTTAACTTTAATAAGTGTTGTAGTAGTAGATATATGTTTAGTTGTTTATGTTTTAAACTCATTGTGACTAACTTCTCCGCTTTTAACCTGTGTTATTAATGCGGCAGTCCATTCTAATCATGACACAATTTTATCAGTAAAGACTACACATTATGTTTTATTGAAACAGGTTGAAATATCGCGGATGTAAGTATTTCTGTTTACTTCTGAAGGATAGATTGCTTTACCCATGTTAACTGTTGTGATACATAACAAAAACACTTTTAAATGATTATGATATAAGAATTTAGATAAGTAATAAAATATAATATTCTGACAACTTACATACTAAATTAATGATTTGAATTCCAAAGCACTTGGATAAACACAAATCAAATAAACAAATATGCGCTCACACCAGTAACCCAGAGGGGTAGGCAGAGATCATGGATTTCCATTTGGCGCGAACCTGGCACACCTTTCTTGCTTAAAATTATTTATTTATTAAAAAAAATATTTGACTATATTTTTGGAAGGAAATCTGTCAATTTGACAAGTTTGTTAATATTTATATTTAATTATAAAAATTTATTTTAGAAAAAGCGATTGTAAAGTATATATAATAAAATATAATAGACTTCATTATATACATTTTATTTAATAGTATAGTAGCTTAAAAAAAATATGGTGCTAATGCAGGGTTTCTTTCGCAAGAAATGTTCCGCAGTTTTCTGTGATGAAAGGCCTCTCACGTCAAAAGACATCCTTATTCAAGTTGGCTTTCGCTTGTAAGACATCGGCGCGGTAGTTCTTTGAGACACATTAATAAATTAGACGTTGCTAGGAGATTGCGTGTCTTGAACTTCTTCACTGATAATGTTTTAGATCTTGGGTAAAAGTAGCTTCTAAGAATATGTCTTAATTAAAACTCAAACTTATAATTTTTAGATAAATGGAAACAGGAGAGAAGATATCAGATATATTAATAATATTACAATTACAACACCTATAAACAAACATATGTATATTTTAAATAGTACTTAGATGTAAACAGAACAACGCAAAATGAGAATTCATGCAGCCTGTTTAAAATTTTAACTGATACTCTACCCATACAAGCACAAAGAATGAAGAACATCGGATATTATGTAAGGTCACTAACGTAGAAAGAAGACCACATTATTCATTTTAAGATATAATCGATTATTTTCGAACTACTGAGTTCTGAATACCCAAATCATCAATTCAACATCACGCAATGTCCAAGCAAATTGGCCACACTTTTGTTATTACAATTCAACGAGCTTAAAAAGAATTATTCAACTTCCGTCGGAATGTTTTCGTTATTCGTCACTTTGGCTTTAACAAAGTAGCGATTTTTATTTTAACACAACGCTCCAAGAGCTTGACCGTGTCCAATTACTTTGATTGATGCAATACCACAATGGGAGGTCCCGAAGTGCTCGTGTGTAAAGCCTAGCGTGATATATTATTGGAAATTTACTAAAAAAAAGAATCGACCCCATTTTGATTTGGAAAGGGAATTATTAATTTCGCGCATGCTCGTAACTTATTGCCCGATTTTTTTTTGGAAAAAAATAGAAAAGTTCTGCCATTAAACGTGACTTATTTATCATATAAAATAAGTTACGAGGAAGTGTTTTTAAAGCAAGCAACGTTTTCATCAATTTACAAACTACTTACAAAGCTGAATATCTTTTTAGGATATTTATCTCAATGCACAATATATGTGCTCATACAGTTTTTGATATACACAAATTCTGTGAGTTTTATTTTAGTTTATAGAAGGTCTAACGTTTGAGTAGAGTTAACATCAAACTTAACAATTTCAGTTCGTGTCAATTTGGTTGATATTATAAATATATTGGTTTATAATGCAAAGTATATTTTACAATACTATTAATATTCTTATTTGGAATAGTTTACTAAGAAACAATTTACAATTGTAACAAAGTACCGAGTCTAACTCGGATTTAATCTAAAAATCGCTAAAGTAACGTCTGTTTTATCTGGAAATCTTTTCTGTACTTACAGAATTCGAATTAAGAGCGCCTCCATAAATTTCTTTATGATATCTTTATTTATTTTGCTACGTTTGTGTTCTATGTATACTCTTAATTATGTTGTAAGTGGATTATATTTAAAATTTACTACATTTATCTGCATATCGACGTAATTTAAACAAGCAATTGAAAATAAATCATCAACCAACACTGCTTAATTAAACGATCAAACTATCAAAAGCAAATCATTGGACTATGACTTGTCCTTAATGAAAAATTCTGTCCATGGTGGGCCAGGCATGAGACTCCAGTGCTCGCTAGTCCCTTGCGCATCATACACGTGGATGAGGAGCTACTCGTGCTAGACAAGCCTTGCTCGCTGCCGGTGAGTCATTGCGTGACGACCGTCCAGTCTCTGTCAGGCCCCGGTCTTTAAAGACATTTGATCCATTTCCACTCAGGCACGATTGAATGTCAGTTCATTCAATACTAATTACAAATTCTAAGGTCTTATTACAAAAATTGCTATGAAAACCACAGAATCAGATATTCTTTGACAAAAAAATGAAAAAAACAAATTTATAGATAACAAATCTATCTCTGGACAACGATTTTGTTTTTTAAATATATAATTCCTACAAATTTGTACAATGTTGTTTTCAAAATTGTAGCGATGAAAATTCTCACAAATTCTCTTAAACTAAATTTCTCTACCAGGGTCTGACACAAGATTGTAATCTGCACAAGTTTGGACCCGTTGATACTCCAAAACGTTCAGGAAAAAAAGGAAACGTTCGGTCTCGTGAATCCCACTTGAAAGTGGAATGATATTGATGAACTTGCGTGCCACTAGTTTGATTTTATTTTCATCATTTTCAAGACAGGCTCATTAAATAAACATCTCCATTATTCTCTCTTCAATCAATATAAATGTATAGTCAGTTATTTCTGGAGTTAAAGCACGATCTAAGTCTAATTGATTAAAATACTCTTCCAAATTAAAAATAAGTTGATACAATTTCATACAAAGTTCTAAATCAATAAAAAAAAACAAGAGTTCCAGTCATATAAATATTTTTGTAATATGTATGTATCTTATCAATTTATTTTTTAATTAACTGATATTAAAGAATTTGAAGGGAGAATTAATTCGGCTCACTTCCACTATCGAAGAACATCGTAGCGCGAATTCTTTTCGGAAATTTCTGTAACAATACTTCTTAAATCGCATGTTATAATCATTACTATCTTCAAACTGCACCGCACTTTCCTGCCGTTTAACTACTGGCACAAGTTACTGGCTTTTTTATCCAACACTTGTATCTGATTTTCTTTGTGGATTATACATTGGTGTGCATTATAACTTTCTGGTGTTTTTTTTATTACATTAATTCAACATAACTTCATCAAGTATGCTTTCATCATTATCATTGTGTTTCTTACACAGCCTAATAACAATATGTTTTAAACTAATATATAAAATATATGAAATAAATTTGTTACTTAAAAATTAAACATAAAACCTTGCTGATATTATTAAACTGCTCTTATTTTAGAATGTATTGAATACAGAATATACTTTTTTTATTATTATGAAGAAAATTTATTAAAACTCATTTAGAATATGGTATTAATGTTGTTGAAACGGCAGGTTCACCCGTGTGGAAGATACCGTCACAACACCGTCGTGTTTATACTTGCCAAGGAGTACAACTTGAAGAATTTGAGAACAATTCACCGATTGGACAGGCTAACCTCAGGTAAGATCAAGTAGATAGAGTAACACTTAAATAGCATCTCTCAGAAGTCGTATTCCTTTTTTAAGAAATTATAGTGCATATAGTACTAACTGCAAATTTGAATCGAGATAATTGTCAGTAGTTACTTCGTTGCTATCAGAGCTTACCATGTAAATAACTACCTCTTTTATACGTGTTTTGTGTTTATTAAAAGGTAAATTTATAAGTATGATCACTTTGATTTCAAAATATAAATTTCTTAATTGCTAATTCATTTAAATAAAACAAACTATTCTATAATAGGGTTACTGCTGTTCGGAAGAAGTCCGAAGAAAGCGAGACAGATGGAACACCAAATTAGAAACCGACAAGTGCAGAAGGAATACGTTTGCAGAGTGGACGGCGAATTCCCTGAGTAAGAATGTTGTCTTTATAAATACTAATATTAAAGAGCCCTCAGAAATATAATATCCGTAGCTAGAATTACGTCTACTTTTCTGTCTCCAATTAATACAACTTAAATTATTTGTTTAAAAGTTAGTCGGTATAATGAAATTATATAGACATCAGAATTTTCAATTGAAAACTTAGTTTGAACCTCCATTAAAACAACAATTTAAGTTTGAAGTGTAAATGAATATTTCAAGAACTAGTAATTGAGTTTTATTAAATTACGATATAATATTTACGTAATAAAATTTGATTTATTGCTTATAAATTGCAGCGATGAAATAGAATGTCTGGAACCAATTGAGGTGGTTAGCTACAAGATTGGAGTATGCAAAGTTTCTCCTAAGGGAAAAGATTGCTCTACAGTATTCAAACGGTTGGGATTCAACGCCAATAGTAACACTAGTGTAGTACTTTGCCGGCCGAAGACTGGACGGATGCACCAAATTCGGGTCCATCTCCAATATTTAGGTGAGTTTACTTCACTGACGTTTACTTTTGACTATTTACGAAACAATCTCCATCTACAGTTCCTCTGGTGTTGAGAGTGTTCATAAGCGTCGGTGATCACTTAACGCTACGTGACCAGCTGCTCCTTTGTCCCCTTATCCTGTAAAAAAATCCAGAAAGTATGTGAATACAACATTATTCATAATTTGCATTTTGTTAATTAAATTTACATTTCCTTCAAAATCAGTTGAAATGTAAATAAACCTCATAATTTTGGTACAGGCTATCCAGTTGTCAATGATCCATTATACAATCATCCAGTATTTGGACCACTTCGTGGTAAAGGAGGTGATACAGGCGGTAAAACTGACGAACAATTAGTCAGAGACCTCATCGCTATACATAACGCAGAAAACTGGCTGGGAGTAGACGCAGCCGATGATGATCTACTATTTTCGAAGCCAGCATCTGATGACAAAGGTAGGTTAAGAAGATACAAAAGATAATTACGTTCTCAAAAAAGTAGAGGACAAGAAATTATTCTTTTATTTACTTTCTAGTGGGCGACGATGATTGCGACACTGGACCAACATCAAGAGAATCATCTCCAAGACTTGAATCTCCAGCACCTGGTCTAACACCGTCTTCGGTTATGACTCGTGAGTTCAGAAACAATCAAGTAGTTACTATAAATGTTTTTTTTTACTGCTTAATCTTTTTACAATTAACCTTTTTCTTCAAGCAACACTTCCGAGCCCATCGAGTGGTGCGGAAGCTCCTTTAGAAGTTGCTACGAACAACCCTTCGTGTACTCTTGCGCCGTCACCAGCTACTTCACCCGCTCTTTATGACGACTCCAATGATGCTAAGGTCAGTTGCTCATTAATTGCATATATCAAAACCAAATAATTCTATAGGTTTCGAAAAACTTTGTTTATTATCATAGCAGCATTCTAATTGTTTTTGTGATTTACATCAAATAACTTATCATCAACTTGACGCTTGGATTGCGATCGGCTCTCCGCATATTCAATCCTATTTCAAATAATCCCTCCTGTCAGGTGAGTAAAGATCGCTAAGGTTTCCTCTGCTTCAAAGATTTTAAAATTTGCGAATAATAAATCATAATCTTTTTCGCAGTCTGATAAAGTGACAGTGGCAACGCAGACAGGTTGTGGTGCGGGCACTCGGGCACCCAGTGCAGGGGCTATGGCAAGCCTGGGAACAGGCGCGGTGGGCACGGGCGCTGCCGACTCGCTGGCCGCCGACCCGCACTGCTACGAGTGCCGCGTGCGGTACCGCGACCCACGCCCCCGTGACCTCGTTATGTACTTACACGCCTGGAAGTACAAGGTATGGTATCTTACACTCCTATTGTTTTTACAATAGTTCATTTCTATATACATGCTTCATTATGTGGTGACGATTTTTATAATACAAGTTTTTTTAATACTTGTATCCTAACTTAACCTAATAATATAAGGTATTGCCAGAAAAGTGTATCTTACTGTAATTTGACCACGATTTACTTTAAAGAAGAAGTGTCTACAGCTTCATCTGGTATTAAGATGGCCAAAAGCGCAAGCGCGTTTAGTCTGATCTTCTCTAAAAGCTTTCTTAAGAAAATTAGTTTAGGGGATTACGTAAATATTTATTTTATAATAAATTGACAGTATATTTTTGTAAAAGTAAATCTTAGCTCCATATAAATTTATTCCTATTCAATGCTTTCTTTTATTTGGTTACTAGGGACCCGGCTGGGAATACGAAACTGAACTTCCCCAATGGGCGAACGTAGATTGGGAAGACCAAGAAAACTCATAGTCACACTGTCGACATTTCACCAAAGGCGCCTCCAACTACGACGCACGACTACAATAAAATACTTCTAATATCGCAACAATGTGTCGAGGGTTAAATTGCTGTTTTCTTGTATATGTAATAAATGTTATTTAATAGCAATGAATATGGAAAACCAGTTTCTAGTGTAAGATTTTAAACTAGGTTACTTTTTCAATGTCGATAACATAGCAAATGCGTAATGATATTGTTACGAATTATGTAATTGGATAAAGGAATGTTGAAATGATCACACGAAGATGATATCAATGACATAAAAGAAACAACAGGGTTCTAATGAAACAGCAATCGCCCATTACAAAGACGACACCGGTTATAATGCTGTTATATCATGCTGAGGTAAGTTTTGTAATTAACGTAAGACATAAAATTAAGACTATAGGTTATGTTCTGTGTTGATCTTCTTGCACTTCGAACGTGTGTTTTAGTATTTCTGAATTTCCGTCGATTTTGTAGCGCTGTTCGGTTACTGTATAATTTTTAGTGAATATGTTGTCAACCCTCAGTTCCTATCGGCCTAGATTGTTTCGTCAAGCTTGTTGTAGTGTAGGATTAAGGATATGTAACCTTTAATAATAATTGTAAAACTAATATCGGTACCGTTTAAAATAGGTATATCGCTTTAACGAGGCAGGGTCTGAACAACAATCATAAATAAATTTGATAATAAATCATTTGAATCATATTTAAAATCACTCAGTGTTTGAGATAGCTGTTCTAAGATCAAATTTAGCACTAATTGGTATTTATGTAAATCTAAATTGTTTTTGTTTGAACTTGAACAAAAATTATGAGTTCTAGTTAAAAATTCTTAATGCGTTTGTGATTTATAAAACTTTAAAAGTTTCGGATGTACTATTAGTTGAAATTTTTAATAAATCTTCGTATATTTTTAATATTAAAAAAGATTCATTGGACCACTCTTAAAAAAGGTATTTAGAAAAAGCTATCTCTAATTTTAAAAGCGTGTACGCAGTGGACGCTTAGGCGGACATAATCTTTAAACAGCCTCATTCGAGGCGACATTGTTGCTACGTTGTTGCATTTGGCTTCCATAGATTTCGGTTAGGATGTTACAAGTTTTGTATAAATTCTTGAAACTTTGTACCTACCGTATAACATAGAGTATTTTGCTACGACGAAATTCGCCTTTTGTTTTTTTTCTAAAACCATCACTTTTTTTTCTTGCTTCGTCCGATTGATCATTGTGATATGCATTTATTGTTTCTATGTTATTTTTATTTCATACAAAACTATTAAAGACCGCTATCTCAAGTTTGATGTCAGTGGTCATTTCAGTTTTAACACAATAAATAACCAAAGTAAAAATGGAGTCATTTCCTCCAAAGACAACTTTTTGTTTTTATATAACCAACTAGAGTGACGGTTTTGAATCAATCAAAGCAGCACATTTAAAGACATGGTAAGGGATTTTGTTTGTTTTTTTTTTCATATATCATAAGTTGCGTGTTTTTTTAGTTATTAAGAATTTCCGAATCGTTCTGTACTTTTCCCTTTGGATTGTTTTAAAAAATAATTTGATTGCCATCATTTGTATGATATATTTTGAAGCCCCAATTCATTATTATCTAGTGTATGTAGTAGCAAGTATTATAATAAAAGACAATTCTTGTGACACTAAAATATTTTCACGAGCTTTTATAAAATTAGTTTTATATAAATATATATTTTTCTTACTTATAATGTTAGTGATAGATTGTGGATCGGTTGTTCTGTCGTTTTGAGTTCTTTTTGCAATAGCAAACGTGGCTTGGAGTAAGCAAACTTCCAAAACTCATGATATGTTTTGATTAATTTATACTTCTTGTTATATTGTGCAAATCTATCATATATTAAAATATACTACATGATTTATATATAAATAGATGCTTGCTCCAAATCTAAGTGTTTCATTACCACTTAAATGTGTCGATGACTGTACAAAGGCTTTTCATGTGCTATACTAGGTATCGTGTCATATTTAAAAATAGAAATAAAAACATCTTATAATAACTATCTGTTTTGGGAACAAATTGTGTATTAAAAAAAGAATAAGTAAACTGTGAACAGATTGGGGTTGCTATTGCAAAAAAATGTTAACAATCATCGGGTAACACCGCTGTCTAATTTCTAGATTCGAAATTTAAAAATAATACCTTTTTCGATGACCTTTTGTATTATGAAATAGTGTACAAATTAAGGTTTCTATCAGTGGCATATCACCTAAGACATCGCGGTATACAGACGAGAAACTTAACTCGTTCAGTGGTTAGAGAGTCTCGTAGTCAAATGATTTCTTTTGAATATTGTTGGTATTTTTATATAGTGTGTAAGGACATGTTATGTACGTATATTATACATGGATATTGTAGTAGCGGACCGTTAAAACTAACTTAGGTTGAATAATGTTATTTACGTTCGACGGTACAGTTCTGAACACCTGTCTACATTAATTATTCTTTGAGTACAGTTGCTTTCAACGGTGTTTTATTTCAGCTTCCAACGACGATTTTATCGACGTACTCTTGAATTATTAATTTATTTATAAGAAATTTTCATGTGCCTTCTCAAAATAATTGAAAAAAAAAATACTAAAGATAAATGAAAGTATGTTTTTCATTACCGTTATTTGTAATTGTTACACGGTTTTAACGTAAGTAGGTTTACACTTGGCACTTGGAGTTTAGGCGAGCGAAGGAGCGATTGAAGGAAACACATAACGAAAACAAAAGTGAAATCAAAACAAAATTTGAAAAAAAGATAATTTCTCTGTTGATATTATCATTTTTAATTTGTTTCCGTATTCACGCACATAAATCTAAATAGGCACAAATCATGGTCTTAATTTTGAATTTTCTTTGCCTTTTTCAATCTTGTTTAGAGACATATTTGTGTCGTCCTGTGTTACTACGATTTTGTTTATAATCTTCAAATCAAACTTGACTAGTTTGAAGGACAACAATGTGAAAGACATTTTGTTAATTTGTATAAGTATTTCGTAATTAAGAATATAATAGTGTTTTCTTCTTTAGATTCGTGTTATAATAATACATGTTTCCACGTAAACTTAATTAGAATAAAATTCATCATTGACATTTGGACTCTTATTTACTCCCATAGCCATAGCCCAAATTAACAAATAATCAAGACCATTGTTTTATATGCATTGACTTATAACAAAGAGCTCAACCTTACATAGATCAGGGCAGCAGCAAGCGCTGTTGCACTGCAGGGTCAACTAAACCGGTGAAATACCACGACCGTAAATGTATTTTATGATGCTACGTTTTGTCTGACGAGTGAGATGACGCTAGATCTTTCCCCTTTGACGTCGTCAATATGCATTGGTAATCATTATTTTTTCTTGTACGACACAGTTTTAATTTATTTCATCACCGCTGCTCCAAAAACGGTGACGGAAAACATTGTGAGGAAACCGGCATGTCTTAGAACCAATAAATTCGAAGACATGTGACATCCCACCAACCCGCACTGGGCCAGCGTGGTGGATTACGGCTCCGGCTCTTGGAGAGGAGGCCTGTGCCCCTGCAGTGGGCAACATTCTAGAAAAGGCTGATTTATATTATATTTACTAATACTAGAATAATTAAATATACAGCTGGCCGTAAGTTAAAAGCACAGCGAGCAACTGAGAGAGCTATGCTCGGTATTTCTCATGCGCAGAGGACCGAATACCGTGGAAGGGATTGGGGAAGTCCTATAGCCAGCAGTGGATGATGAAGATGATTTATTCTTTAAGTCAAAAATAAAGTACAGCTTAAAATTTTTAATGATCTGTTTTTTTTTTATTTAAAAAACTGAAGATATAATTAACACCAATTGTTGAAAATTATTGCCGTTTCAAAACTCGACCTTCAAATAAATTCATTTATTATATTCACACGTAAATGTTAAAAGCCGGATTTAAGTTAAGCAATATCAAAAGACCTACATGCCTTGTTCGTTTGTTGGTCGTTTTTTTCAAGTTCGACCTTTACGATAAAATGTCAGTGTTTCGGTTGGTCGGCCAAGCGATTCAAACAGACTCGATGGCCGAAGAAGTCTCCCCAAATTAGTGTTCGAGTAAATTTATTACAGAAGCTATTTTTTTACACTACAAGCACAAATATAAAAATTATCAAACAAGTTAATCAGACAAAAGTTTAAGGCTATGGAGTCATCGTTTGTAACATACTTAAGCACCGCGTATCTTGGGTTCGATCCCAGGAGAGGCATTATTTATGAGTTTGTACAAATATTAACTTAGGTATCGATTTTCTACTTACCTATTTCATTGACCTTGTAAATTTGGCGCAAAGCGAATATCAATTTTATTCTCTGGTGACCTAAAAAGGAGTATAAGAAGTGAAAGCTTGTTCGATATTAAGTAATGAGAAATACTTACATGAAAACAGAAGTTAGTTAAGTGATATGCCATCAAATATTAAGAGCACATTCTTATTGGGGAACTAGCTTTGCCCCGCGGTTTCACCCGCCCTGCAAGTTTACTTAAACAAAATTATATTACTTAACAGTAATAATCTATATAATAGTACTCTATTTTAAAGCATTTTTATCAAACAAATGTTTGACACGGTTCTTTAAATTGATATAACTTTTTTATTTATAAACCGATTGAGATAAAACAAACACTAAATGTTAAGTGCAGCTTACCAGAATTCATGAAGGTTGACATTTTAGAACAGTTTAATCCTAATTAATATTATAAATGTTAGTCATCACGACATTCTGCACACACGTTGTCAGGGGTACAGAAAATAAAACTGTTTCCGAGCTACATAAAACCATTATTTACAATAACGGTTGCTATAGTAATGTTTCATGTTTTGACAATAACAACTTTTTGACCCATGTTACCTATAAATCGAAGTTATTATACGCATAAACATCTTACAAATAATTCCAGCGTGTAAAATGAGAAACGAATTCGTGAGAAGCCGCAGGCCACAGCCAGTATTGTATAAACAGAAAGTGCATGATATGCTTTAGATATATATATCATAAAGTCCGTATACTGTGCGATCAGATCCACTCGACCACTCAAGTCTTTTATGTCTTTATTTTTGTAATTTGTATTCACATGACGGTCTAATCCAAGCCCACAAGTAAAAAAACTAAATTCTCCCATCCCCTCTTTAATTTTTCTATACCATTTTAATCACAGTCAGCAGCAAGTACATTCTAAATATACAATTTTGCTTAATTAGTTAATTAACATGAGTGTTCATTGAGTAATTTCTAATTGTGGTATAAGTTAAAACAGATCATCCAGCTGGGATCTTTTTAAACATTTTTAATGTGCTATTAACATCGTCAAAATGGCCGAGATCCGAAAATAAGTTTCTAGTAAAGTTGTTCAGGATTGTTTATAAACTTCACTATTTATATTGAGTATTATGAAAATCTTAATTAATAGTTAACATTAACTTTTAAAGCGCCTATAAAAAATAAATAGCAAATGTACCATGAAAAGCTTGTACTATTGTTGTATGTCCATTATTGCCGGACTGTGAGAAGGATAATGTCTTTAGCGGGTACGATTGTACATATGTATGTGCGATACATTGTGACATATTGTACCATAAACGGCTTGACCGATTTTGAAGTGTGACATACATAACCATAAGGGTCAATACATTCCCATTATTCCCCGGAGTGTCATAATACATAATGACGTCAGCATAATACACATTGGAAGTAAATAATTAAAATGTCAGTTATCAATCAGTCAGTCAGATATTGTGGTTTTTAAACTAACTATCCTAATAGTTAGTTTAGTCAGTACTTGTTAAATTAACTATACATCCTGTACTAGGCCAGCGTGGTGTATTATGGCCTATGCCTCTATCGGAGAGGCCTTTGTCCTTCCAGGGAACATACTAAAAAGGCTGATTATTATTATTATTAAGTTAACAATTCCTTGTTCATATAATGTTACGAGACTAGGTAGAATCTTGGAAATACATTTAAGTACTAGCTAATCCAAATCCGCTAGTTTTGAGCACACTGCTAACAGTGATATAGTATGTTATCAAACAGTAACATAATAGTTATGCTACATAATTACTATATATTATTGTTGGAGATAATTTTGGTATTATTGCACTAACACGGATTCATATTACTTCAAAGGGAAAGCTTTCGCTTGGAAATGTGTTCGCTAAATAATACATAACTTTAATATAAAAAAACAGCACAATAACTGCATTTTTTTAAGATCCGCAATATGTCTGTAAAATAACTAATAATAGAAGTTATAATAGAACATAAATATTATAATAGGACAGTACCGCCCATTTAAAAAAAAACAATAAGCCACAGATTATATTTATATTCCTTTAACACGATTATATGAAATTAGTAAAATATGTTTAATTTTTTAATGTAGCTGACTACAGACTAATTATTTTAACCACACAAGTAAATAACTGAGTGCTAATGAATTGCTCGACGTGAACGTGAACGTTTCCGGCTTGTTTAGTCGAGGTGTGACTCGAACATAGGACAGAATCACGTTTTAAAAGCTTTTAGAGGTATGAAAAAAAAATACCTTTATTATACTCGAAACAAACTGTACATATATTTTTGTATCTGTATCACCCATTGGTCAACTAGTAGTTTCAATGTAAAAAATAAATAAATATACGCTCACGCCCGTAACCCAGATGGGTAGGCAGCGATTATGGATTTCCATTTGGCGCGATCCTGGCACACCTCTCTCGCTTCTTCTACATCCCTACATCTACGCATACAAGCTCGTCGGTTACGGGTACTCGTTACATCGCCCTTCTTTAGTAGGTTACTAATCTGATCGATTTAAGTCCTCCTAGGACGTCCCCTACCAACGCTGCCACTCACTTTTTCTGCCAAACCCAGCTCTCACTTCCATACAATAAAGTGGGGACTAGTACAGCACTGTGTATTGCCAGAATAGCTTTCAAAGAAACTCCTCACTACTATTAATTTAAAATTATTAATATTTAATGTAAAAACATAAATAAATATAATTAGCAATCATAATAAACTTCAAGGATCACACGTGACATGAAATGACTTCATAAAGTTAACCCACTGCGACAATATTACATGATAATCAAAGGCTGAAAATATGAATGAAATGTGAACAGTGGGTAAAGTTAATGTTATTAAAAATGTAGGAACATTGTTACTTTTTTTGTTATTAGCATCAAGTAGAATTGATGTACTTATATTTGTAATGTATTGTTTGAAAGAATTTTATGATTAAAAGTCCTTTTCACTGCTTTAATATTAAGAAGTATAAACATAGATTATATGTATAGATATAGACTTAGCCTATCTTCTATTCTCTCTCTCTATATATATATGTACATATGTGTTCCTGTGAAGTTTGGTTGCGATCGGATCAACAAAATTAATACCACCCGGGCGAAGCCGGGGTGGGTCACTAGTACATAATAGTAGTAATATTCTACTCTTCAGAAGAGCTCTTTTAACAACTTGAACTTTGGATGATAGTAAGTAAAGTCTTAGTCATTTATTTAGAAATTAGATCCCGAGTCTTTGGTCTTAAAGCAGTTATAAAGAAAAAAATACGTAAACCTATTTTTTAAAGCACAAAGGAAACTTGATAAAAAATGAACTTTTACGATATAAAACTTTTACCTTCACTAAAACTTCTTTACGCTTTGAATTTAAAAATAGAAATAAAACCCTTAACCGTTTGTTATAAGTTAGTCGCACGAAGGACTAAGCTTCGTGCTATTTTTTCTTGTGGTTGACTTAAACTTGATAATGTTAACTTTGTTATCAAATGACGCAGCGTTTTGTTTGGCCCAGTAAAATTACAGTAGAGAAAATAGTTATTTATAAATATTAATATTTTAATTTATATACTAAAACAAATCTTCCTTCTAATCGACCGTAAATACTAATAGATCTTCATAAAAGCTGCTATAATAATTTTCATATGTTGTATTAATGCCCTATAATATAATAAAATAAGGGACACAGGCCTCCTCTCCGAGAGAGGGAAGGTGCCGTCCACCACACTGGCCCAGTGTAGGTTAGTGGATATCACATGTCTTCGAATTTGGTGATTCTATGATATACCGGTTTCCTCACGATATTTTCCTTCACCGTTTTTGGAGCAGTGGTGACGAAATAAATTACACAATGTAAAGCGCCTGCCTGGGTTCGAACCCGCGACCTACAGTACGTAAGTCGGGGCCTCAAGAACTGGACCACCACTGCTCATTTCCTTAGGGTAAGTTATTCCAGAAAACGGTAACTTGAAAAACAAAGGATTTATCGATCTGTTACGTAACATAAGGGAAAAGATTGATGATCGGACCTGCAGGCATGCCGAGCCACAAAAATGCCGCAATTCTTCACAAAACCAAGTCACAGATTAGTTCGCAACAGAGGTTTCACTTTTTACTAATTATTTTATTTTTATTCACAATATCTATTCCGGCTTCGCTGCTTTGGCAGATTGACGTAGCGGTTGTTCCTGTGAAGCAAACTTCCGCTAGGTCAATCGGAATATTTCCTGAAAATTTCATTGAGATCGATCCAGCCGTTTCGGACTGTATATATATACACACATCGACTTATATATATATATATATATAGCTGAATAGTTGCTTAGTCAGTCTTTCACATAAAACAAATTTCATAAGGCGCGTACAAAAATATAAGTTATAACGAACTTAATAATTTTTAATAACTAAATACGAACCGTACGCAATGATAGCAAAAAATAATTAAAACTATCTTATGATATAAATACGTTTAAACAAGAGCTATCTATACATAAATTAAATACCCTATTGTTGCGACAAATAATTATATTTGATAATATTTTAATTGTGAATTTTGATATAAAATAAAGGCTAAAATAGTATCTATAAGTTTGTTAATGCGACATTTTTTAACAACTAGAGATTTCATTGGGATAAGAAAACAGGAAGCCAATTTAAATTGGTTGAATCGTTTCATAGACTGATTAACTTTACTAAAATTGTCCTTTAAACGTCAAAGTGTGCTACTCTGTACAACACAAAGGGTTGTAATGAGGGTCGCGTGACTTAGAAACAATTTTAGTTGCCGGGGGAAGTGCGATGATGGATGTTGGTAGGCACAGCGTGGCGTATGCCGATTGCTTGCTACACTTCGCAAGAGAAATAGAGAAAACTTGTCTGTATCATTGACTGAATGAATTCCTGTACCAACAATGTTATAAAACACATTCAATTATAACATTCTCAGAAATCATGTTAATGGTGCACAGTCGAGGGTATAAATAACTAAAAACGGTAAAAGTTGATGGAATAAAATTACTTATTTTAGTGTCACAGGCGATGGCTTCGTATGGCAAAAAGAATGTATGTAGTTAATTATAACTATGAAAAATATCAGGATTATAGGTAATTCCTACCCTACCTTTGTAGTTGTTATAGGCTTGGCCACAAATGACCTTTACCAAAAACTTAGCTCATTATATCGCGCGTGTCTTAACAGCATAATACCTAATTCTAATGCTCCAAGCGATTACAATCAAGATTTCGGTCTCGCACAAATTGAACAACCCTTCAAACTATAATAATGACAAAGCATTTTTATTTATGTTTTTGTTAAAGAAATAAACCGCAAGGAAGAAATTTCTCAATATAAAAGTTGTGTTAGATGTTGGCATCGTCGTAAAAAAAATGTTGTAAAAGTGAGTAGCAGCGTTGGCAAGGGACGTCCAAGGAGAATTTATATCGATCAGATTAGTGACATACTTAAGAAGAGCGATATAAGGAGTACCCGTAACCGACCAGTATCTGTGCACAGATGTATGTAGACTAGCGAGAGAGGTGTGCCAGGATGGCCCCAAATTAAACTCCAAGATCTCCGCCAACATCTGGGTTACGGGCGTAACATATTACAATATTTATATTATTACTTATTTCCAGAAATGAACAATGTTATTCAGTTCTACAAATGTATAGTAATTTTGATTAATAGCTGTACTAATTCAGTGCGGCTCGTAAAATTTTGTGGTTACAAAAATCCTGATTAGAATTCGTTAAGCCTTATTAAGTTCAACACGCGTTATGTTCACGAATAGGTTTTTTTCACGAACAAACATTTTGGCTTGCGGTACTTTACTTTATAAAACGATAAATATAACTGAATGGGATTTGACACAAACCTTTGCGGGCGTGCTCAACACCCTACCGAAGCTTCATCACAATATGATCAATGGCATAGTATAACATAGAGGACAAACATACAAGCATTTTTATTTATATAACTAGATAGATACCAATATGAAGTAAATTTTAAAATGAATAATATTACTCTTGCAAATTATTCCTTCAATTATTAGCACAAGGTTGCTGTACGCTATCATTATTGGTAGAAAGTTATTTCTGCTTAAGCCGCAATATTAAACGATAGACAATTTTGTTTATAATCAAATTTATAATACACTTTAGCTAACACAATAGATGTACTACATGCATGTACTACATCTATGCAAATCTACGTACAATGGATATTTGTAGACCAAACATTAAAACCTTTTGTTTAAGCAAAAATCACCAACATAAATATTATGTTTGCAAATATCGTAATTCTAATTCTTTAAAAAACAATTTTGGAAGTGACAACCCTGACAACTTACATTAGATTTGTGAGAATCTTTAGTTGTCAACTTAGTGACTTGTCTCAGTCTAAAACCTTTACGTTTCAAGTATTGAACGTCAATTAGTACAACCTAACTCAGTGCTAGACATTACTAGCATTTTCCATTAGACTTACTTAAACCTTAGTCTTACTGAAATAGTCGAGATTCGATTTCAAGTACTACGTGGTCAAGACTATACGATCATATCCTTTAAAGTATAATACCTGGATGACCGAGCTTTGTTCGGCTCCAAGTAATAGTGTTTCTTACAAAAGAAGGAAATTTAAAAAAAGGAACTAATAAAAAAAATCGGACTGGAGACATGTGGACTCGAACCGGGGTTTCCATTGCCTGATAACATGGATAAAACGACATTTTCGTACATTAAAATGTAGAATTCCTATTTTCATATATATTTGTATACACACACACACACACACATTCACACACACGCACAAGCACACACATACTTACACGCTCACACACGCATGAGTTATTCTTATAATAACAAAAATATGTACAATGTTTAAATCCCTTTGTAAGCTAAATGTTATAAGATTATAGTTAAGATTCGCGAGGCGAGGGCCTGGTGATCCATAACACCGGGTTATTCCTAGTATAGACACCAGTCCCCTGCTTAATAAAATTGTTACGTCTATGTTAATGTCACTATTGTTATGGGATAAATTAACACTTTTATTTATTTATTTATTATTTTCTAAAATTGAATCCTAACTAAATCGATTTTTCGCCCCCGAAGCCCCCTGCATACTAAATTTCATGAAAATTTGTTGGAGCCGCTTATATATGTACAAGAACTGCCCGTTTAATATTGGAACGCTTTTTTACGTTTATAATATTTTAAGTATTAAGTGTTAATATCAATATCTCTGTATGTATACGTTAAAACACCAAACAATCAAAATGTTCCCCGTAGTCTAATGATCGACTTAGATTGATATTTTTACAAAACGGTAAGTTGCCAACGTTTTGAATTCAGATAATAAAAAGTAATTTCTAAAGTTGTATGCACACAGTTCTCCAAGCCAGTAGAGAACTACAATCAGTCCCTGAGGACATACTCGCTCGCGCTTTATGTACATATATATAGCAGTTTGTGTTTTTACTAACCCAGGGTATCCAGACAATTCAGATCGTAGATGCAACGTATCTATGAAACCCATAAGCGAAATTGAAATAATCGCCTGGGAATAACTGTGACCTTATTTCTAAGCCATGTCTTTGAGTGGATTCATTCATCGCACTTTTATATTACGTACTACTACACCTTTGCTAATATTAATAGCTGTGCCCCGCGGTTTCACCCGCCCTGCAAGTTAACTTAAACGAAATGATATTACTTACTTAACAGTAATAATCTATGTACTCTATTTTAAAGCATTTTTATCGAACAAATGTTTGGCTCGGATTTTTAAATTGATATAACTTTTTATTTATAAACCGATTGACATAAAGCAAACACTAAATGTTAAGTGAAGCTTACCACAATACATTAGTGAAAACTGCACCCAAATCGGTTAAGCCGTTTCTGAGATTAGCGGTAACAAACGCACAGATAAACAGACAAAAATTCTTATAATCATTGTTTTAGGTTTTATTGCGTTTATGAAGGCCAATATTAGTTTTTCTCAAATATCTTCCATGTACAGACAGCGATCAGGTACATTTTTATTATATGTATAGATGACTAAATTTCGACCAGGTCTCAATAGAAGTTATTTAACGTGAGAGAATCCCCATTATTAATTTCTTCGGTTTTATTTTTCCATGACTTATCGGTTCCGATTACTTTTAATAACTTAACATGTCACCAATCAGGTCGTTATTGATCCCGTTCGGACGTCCCGTTCCCTAGTCAATTTCAAAGGTTACCGTTTCATATATTTATCCTTTTCATTTGTAGTGGAAATTTCCTAGGAATCCATTATCACGTCGTTCTATCTCCGAGCAAACACAATGGAGTAAAATAAAATTTATAACCCATTCTGGATTAACCGCAATAGGTTATAAATTTGATTAAAACAATGAAAATTCGTATTGACAATTAATTCATTTACTATTTTTTGTTTAAATTTTTCGATAATCGAAATATAGTGTTTCGTGTTAACCTCACATCAGTTTACACGCTTTCAAACCATTACATTCTGATACAAATCTTGCTTACAGTGAGGGCAGTATAAATAAAAATTACATTTAACTTATGTAGTGCGGGCCCCTAATTTATTAAGCATAATTTATTCATATATTTTAACGTAACCTAACATTTTAAAAAAGAATATTTACCGTGTAAAAATGAAAAATGTAAACAACAACAACATTCGCAAACCGTACAATCGAATATTTATTTGAATATTTCGAAATCTTTTTAGTAATATAATTTATATCACTACCTTTTCTTCAATTATATTGGATCGGCACAATATAACCGTGAAAAACATTTATCTCTTGTACGGTATAATAATCCAGCGGAAGTTTGACATTCCTGTAGAACCATCTTCTTTATGGAATTCAGCCAGTATCTTTCGAGTGTGATTATACATCAGCTGTTTAATTTATTTCTTGTAGTTGCTAATAGTAGGCAGAGATCGTCGATTTCCATTTGGCGCGATCCTGGCACACCTCTCTTGCTTCTTCTACATTCATACATCTACGCATACATGCTCGTCGTAACATTCTTATATAATTATAATTGCTAATTTAATACGTCTGCTAAGATAATCGATTAAACTATGCGTTGAGCCTGAATCTTATCCCTTAAAGTATTTACTCGCATATAGGTTCTAAAAGTTTTTATTGCGGACTAAACACAGGTCCTGGCTACGCGATCGCTGCGGCTGAAGCCATACTATGAATTTTATTCATCCAATAGTGAATTTGGCTCACAATCGTCA
>JWHW01050223.1:274807-288547 GCA_000931545.1 Papilio glaucus | reverse complement strand
TGTAGCATGACGTGCGACGCCGTCTCTTCCTCCTCCATGCACGCTCTAGATAGAGGGCTGTCAGTGATCCCTAAATTAAACATGGGAGCACCAGCACCAGGAGCACCCATAACCGACGAGCATGTATGCGTAGATGTATGTAATGTAATGTAGAAGAAGCAAAAGAGGTGTGCCAGGATCGCGGCAAATGGAAATCCATAATCTCTGCCTACCCCTCTGGGTTACGGGCGTGAGCGCATAGAAACGAGCCGAACGTCACTGGAGAAATAAAAGCACACAGACTGTACTGGCTAGGCACCTGGAAAGAATGGTTGAGGAAACAAATGTGGAGCCTGGGATGTGCCTATTGACATAAGCCCTCTCCTCTCTCTAGCTCTTTCCAATTATGTCAGTTAGTTGTGGGCTGACTAACATAATTGGACTTCTGTAACTCTGTTATTATATTCCTATTAAAGTCTATAACCTCCTCTTAAGCTCTCTATGTAGTCATCCAACTTCTGATTAATTAGAATCAGAAATCTTATTAAATTGTATGTGATTTAATAAGAGTTTTATTTAACAGCATCTCTGTGTGGAGTTTGGTTCTACAAGGGCTCATTTCTAGTTATTTTCGTAACATTTTACCAAAATAAATAATTACTTACCTACATTCCAGTACGCCTGTCTGTCTGGATGTAACTTAAGCGGAGCAAACTTATCACATTGTTGCTTGGAGCGTTCAGACTTGTCCCATGCCAATTTAGAAGGAACACAACTTTTGGGTGTGAAAGCATTATGCGCTAATATGGAAGGTATGTTTCTTACATTTTAATTTTGATATTAAATGTATAAGGTCTTAACTAAAATTGCTGATATGGAAAGAGATAGCATTTTTTATCAACCTTTCATGCAGATTATTATGTTTTAATCGTAAAAGTTGTAATATATTGCCACAGGCCTTCTTATACTTTTCAAAATCTTGGCTAAGTGCAATAGTGAATTAAATATTATTAGAGATATAACATACAAATAAGACTGATTGATGAATTAGGAATGTTTAATGTGAAGATGGGTATTTGAATGCTAATAGAAAAGAAATCAGAAATGTTAACAATTATTTTTTTTTATTATGTAATTAGAAAACTGTATAATGCAGGTTTAGTGTAGTTGTTTTTTGGTATGTATGTTATATTGTACCATCTGGAGATAGTTTCGTGCCATCTTTAGTAAAAATAATTTTTATATGGCTCATTGCAACATTAACAGTATGTTGCACGAATATCTCGACTCGACCAGTAAATTCCACTACCTCACATAATATAGGGGTGAAGTAAAGCGTCTGCATTTTATCTCATGAGTGAGGTGGTGAAGGCCTAATTTCAGACCCCTTTCCCTACCCCTCTTTCCTAGTAAGGATAGGATGGGGAGGGGAAGAGGATTTGATGGAGGGTATGAATAGAAAAAGGAAATATTCTGTATTAACACGGCTGCAACTCATTTGCTTGTTACATATGCCTATGGGCAGCAATCACTTAACATCAATTGAAGCATCTGCTTGTTTGCCACCATCTTTAAAAAAATCGTCATCTCACTGCCCTTTTCCCTCGTTGTGTTGGAATACTGTAGATGGGTGCCCATAATTATATTTTAATAATACAGCTATTAACTCAAATAGATTTTAATTTCAGGTGCGAATTTAAGAGGCTGTAATATGGAAGACCCCGCTGGGTCAAGGGCTGTGTTGGAAGGAGTTAACCTAAAAGGTAAATTTATGATAACATGTATAATTTCATAGTTCTTCAAATGTGAAACTTGTATTAATAATAAATCTATAATAGATCTAGCTTCCCGGCTCCATCTTTGCTTGGGATACACAAGTAGACAAATAAAAAGCTCTTAAAGTAACAATAATAAAGATACGATTCAATATAAAAACAATCGTTTCAGGTTTCCGTTTTATAAAACCTTAAACTTTTTAGTTTCATAAAATCCAATTCATGTTACTCGCTGACAGATATAGATGCCTTTGAGATGAATCCACAAGTATGTTAAGCGTGACGTTTATAGGATTAATAATAGTGTTATAAGGGTTTTCTAGAATTGAGAAAGGTATGCTTCGGTGGTTTGGGCGTGTTGAAAGGATGAATGAAAAGAGAGTAACGAAACAAATTAATTTAGCAAAAGTGAATGGTAGTGTTGATAGAAGACGTCCAAGGAAAACTTATATCAATAAGATTAGTGACATACCAAAGAAGGGCGATATAAGGAGTACCTGTAACCGACAATCATATATGCGTAGATGAATGGATGTAGAAGAAACGAGAGAGGTGTGTAAGGATCGCGCCAAATGGAAATCCATTATTTCTGCCTACCTACCCCTTTATGTCATGGGCGTAAGTGCTTATATAGAAGAGCTTTCTATATATGAAAAAAAATTAAAGATCACGTTAGTAGTTTTTCAGCTTAAATGGAACAAACAAACAATCTCTTTTCTCTGTATAATATTAGTATAGATAATTGAATAAGATCTCTTTGAACCTAGACTTTTAATCTCTAAAGTTCATCTACAGTGAGGGACTCTGTTGTTATTGCCTGACTAGTTTGTCACTAAAATAATAAATGGTCCACCATATTGATGACATACTAAAGATATGCAATATTAGAGTACCCACCACTTACGAATCTTCGTATAAAATGTCTGAATGTACATGACATATTTTGAGAGAAGAGGATTATGTCATCTCAGTTTTTTCAAAGAGAAGGATAGAGAGAAAGCTTGTATTGCGACACGATTTTACGCCAGTGGAAACCCACGGTTAGGTATACCTACTAATGGGTTAGTGAAAAAGTTTATTTGCATTATATAGGAAAACTGAAGCCATTTTGTTTTCCAAGTTTATTTACATTTAATTGCCGTTTTGTTCGATGACATGACCCCATTGCTGTAGAAATTTTGGAATGCAATAGAACCAAAAAATGTGAAATGACATCAATGAAAATAGTTTTGACAGTTCTCTCTTGATGTTAATCTGACATTATCTAAAGCATTCTGACGACCGCAACAGGTGGAAGTCTGAAGGTCCTCCCAACGCTCTTAATTTTTGCTGATTGGCTAAAGATGTGTGTGGTTTAGTCTTTTCGTGATTTAAGACCACATCCTTTCCATTGTTCAACTCCGACACCCTTCCAATCTCACTATACACACAGCATCACCTTATTGCGGGTTAACTCGGCTTTTTGGCACAGTCTGTAAAGCTTGACCGACCTTTGACCACAACCTTTTTCACACGTTCTTGTCGTACGTGATACAGTTTTCATCGCCCGTTATCAATCTCTTCTGAAATAGTTTGGTTTAATAACGCCTCAATAATGAATCGCAAATTAGTACACGGTTCGTTAGGTTTCAGTGCCCTGTGGCATCCAAATATTGAGCTCTTTTCTGTACCCAGCTTGTTTTTAAATAGGTCAAAACTGTTTTATGGTCAATTCCCAGTTCTTCAGGTATGTTGTAACTATGTGCCGATCGTGCTCCACTTTTTAAAACATCACGTGCATTTTAGCCGTAATAGGGCGACCAGAGAGACATTGACATCAAAATTCCTCTACTCTTACTGACACTGCATTAGTTCCATAAACGTCACAAATATTTTACTTCACAGCAATTTCTTCATTAGATTCACTCATTTTTAGTTAGAGAAAAACAAATGAAAAATAGGTCTAACAACTTTTTACTATTTTTTTTAAATGTAACCTTTCTAATGTCATCAATACCAGCCAGATAAAATTAGTACACCCAATGTATTTTCGGAGAAGTAGTTGCTGGTAACCTTATTGATGGTTCTTACAGCTTCATCGAATACAGGGCTCGCGATCCGAATGATCTTGAGCTAAAAAATTTAAAATTCTAGGTCCCTAATGTAATTTAGGGGCCTAGTTGCTGGATTGACCAGCTATCGGTAGTACACCCAAAGAGATTTTATTACAACAACAAGGTTTTGTCTTTTCGCACATAGTAAGATTTTTATTACATCACATAAAAATCAAACAATCTACCAAGTACTTACATTTTTTCAGGTGCCGATTTGGAGGGAAGCAACATGGCTGGCGTTAATTTAAGAGTAGCGACGCTTAAAAATGCCAACCTCCAGAACTGTGATCTCAGAACCGCCGTCTTAGCCGGTGCTGACTTGGAGGTATTTTACATATTATGAAGTCATTTTTATTTCACCACTAAGTGACAAGTCCTGTAGGAAATTTTTCATAAGGTCCCCATCATTAAAATCTGTAAGTTATATAAATGTCTCCGACGGATTGTGAACATCGTCATTTTATAATCAGACTAAGCATATTGTAAACTGCCAGCAAAAAAACTAAATGAATTATTAACAATTTGACGTGTTATTTCTCGACTGTTTTTTTATTTTTTTTATGGAAGAAGGTGGCAAACGAGCAAGTGGGTCACCTGTTGTGAAGTAACCACTACCTATAGGCATCCGCAACAAGCAGAAATTAGTCGCAAATGTGTTGCCTACCTTTAATGGACAGAATAGGGGATAGACAGGAAACAGGTGATTCCTTTTCCCCGTATATCATGTCCCCGTTCAATCCTCTTCTTCCCATTCTGTATTTATTAAAAAAAGGACGGGAAAGTGACGAGGACTGAAATCAGGCCTCCGGCACCGGTTTATGACTGTCGAAGTCAAAATCTTGATGTGATTTCTATTTAAAAAAAATAGAGCTTGGGGCAACAAAATAAAAATAAAATTTCCTTAATAAACTTTATTTACATTTGGACATATAAGGAAATAGAGAAATAATAAATATAAACCAAAAAACACCTTATAGAAACTTAATATAATTGATGTTCAAATTAAAAACTGGCAAAATACGTTTCATTCAAAATTGAGGACCAAAGCCTTTCCATTACGTTTATCCCTTAATTTACCTAATACAAGAAATGCAGTCTCCAACTTTCCCCATAACCTAACAGAACTGAGTTCCGAATTCCCTGCACACCTTTCAGTGGTTGGCAATCCACCAGCGTTCGGTATTCACCCAACTCCTTGCCTCGCACTACCGCGTTGTGGAGTAGTCTGTCTCCAGAGGTATTTCCCAACTGATGTGTCTTAGAGTCCTTCAAGATAAGAGCATACTCCTTCCTTGAAGGCTAGTAGCTCATCTGCGGTTTCTCAGGTTTTTGGATGTTCATGGGCGATGATAATCACTTAACGTTATACGACGCATTGCTCGTTTATCCGATAAAATAAACATTGTTTTTGTTGACAGTCCTGTGATTTGTCGGGTAGTGATCTACATGAAGCAAATCTGCGCGGGGCAAATCTAAAAGATGCTGCCTTCGAACTGATGCTGACACCGCTCCATATGTCGCAAACTATACGTTAATCGGTATTGTTTGTAATATACGTATAAGAATTGGTTATATACTTATTGTATTTATATTTATTTAAATAAAATTATATTTGCCTTGTTCTTTTATTATTTTAATTGGAACCAGGGTATTCTAAAACAGCAACAATTTGCAGGAATAGTTTAGTCCGATCGAAGAAGTACCAGGTCATCAGAGAATATGGTGGTGAACATACTCCTATATTTTTACTTCTACACTTTGGTGAGTAAGGTGCCTTGGCTCTCATCCCCTTACAATTTCTATATTCTACTCCTTCGTTCCCTCTTTTCTACTAATAGTATTATTTGGGGGCTACATTACCTAAAGTACACGACTATTGTGTATTTTGCGTGGGCGAGATGTGGATCATTCTTACCAGCCCTGTTCCTCGCCCTTTTCTACTCTTTCACACTGAAAGGTGTAAGGTAACTCTTCTGAAGGTAGTAGTAGTGGATATTTAGATTTTTTTATAGAAGATGGCACTCGATATCAAGCGACCGCTACCCACAAGCATCTGCAAAAGTTGGTGGCTTATTATACTAACAGTTAGTGTAATAAGTCCATGGATGTGACTCACTTAAACACGTGTAAAACGAGCTAATAGAAAAATGTAAACAACATTGATATAGTTAAAAAGGTGTGTGTACATCTGTATACGCTAGTAATTTTTCAAAGATACGCATCTTCATGTTTTACACAACATTTTTTATCTGCGTGTACTGGTCCTACATTATTTGACTTCTCTCCAAATTTTGCGTTGTAAATCTGCGATTAAAATGTCAAATAGATAATAATCGAAGTCAGTACAATCAAATGAACTCAAAATGATGGTGTGACGAAAATCAAATTGACTTATTTATGAATACTTGCAATTCACATTTCTATATATAATAAATTTTGTTCAATGGGAATATTGTTTTAATGGTAAATCGAAGAGGGTGCGTTTTCATACTGTCAGTTGTTAACATAATTAATTTTACAGAATCGACTACGAAATTGATATAATTTGTCAACTACCCACCTGCTGCTTTGTACGCTTTTTAATAGAACCCTGACTCTAGGTTCTCATGTTGGTAGCAATGTGTTTTACATTTCATCACATTACAATTGTAACTGTTATAGAGTAGTTTTGTAATATGATAGTGTAGAAGCTGTGCCGACCTTTATGTTAGGTCGTAGGGTGATGTTAAAATAAATAGCTTGTAATTGGTATCTCCTTTATAATTGGATTGTCAAATATTTTTTTCAAATACGATTGGAAGTTCCTAAGATTATCGCGTTTAAGCAAACAAACTCTAAAACTTAGTTATATGAATATGCATTTTCAGCGGTAGAAGTAACGACGGAAAAGTCTTGGTTGCAAGATATATATTTAGAATAATTATATTATTTAAGAAAAATGAGTATATGCGGTGAAAGATCACTACTTATTGTTTTTATGTCGTATATTTTACATATAATAATATTAAACCTACTATTTACGTAATTATTACATTCTCTTTGAATGAAACATATAGTAAGCATAAAAACCTCTTTTTTCCTTTTTTATAAAACCAGAGATCCATTTTAATATTTCTTTTGCAACTATACCACTTTTTATGATCGGTCTCTGTATACACCTATATTAGTGTTTGTAGGCATGCTGTTGGCCGATAATCCAATGTCATATGGAATCATAAAATACAATTTGTAATACAAGTAAAGTAGTAATATATTCTTTCGGTCGTAAAAATAACATATAATAAATAAATAATAAAAAAATCAATAACTAGAAAATTACAAAGTCTGCATTCGAGTTATGACAACTTGTAAGAACAAAACGCGCCAATATTTTGTTATGTTTGTACTCCTGCAATCTGATCGGAGCCGCGAAGTTGGTTGCAATTGTTTTTTATTCGCGTTCTATTTTTGTGTGTGACGGTTCTGTCCGGCGAAAGGATTTGATTTTCCATTTAATTTTGATGATTTTCCTTTAAACATCGCCGGATATACACTAACATCCTCCCGATTGCAAGAAACATCAAGATGCAGAACGGAGAAGAGACCGCGGCGCCGGCCGAAAACAGTAAGTTTCCTATTTGTTGTCAATAATTCAATGACTTGTATACAGTTTTCTTTTGTATTTAGGTGGGAAATATTAAACTAAAATGGCTTGTTTAAATGTGTTAATTTTTTATTACAAGACCAAAAGTATCCAGAGACGTTATTTTTATGTACCCTCTATTAGAAAATAATATTTTTGGAAGTGCGAATATTTCGCTAGTCATACACAATTATTTAGAATCTAGCATAGCCCGTTTGTAATTTCACTTGCGTTCTTGTTTCGTGCGTCGGTTCAGTAGTATTTGGGTGGTTTCTTCGCTTATAATTATTGATACTGTGGGTATCTTAATTGGAGTGTGAAACATGACTCACATTCCACTGTTCTACCCACTATTGTAAAAATGCAACTGATTTATTAAGGCTGAATTACGTCGGTGCCGTTCTCTTTTCTGCAGTTATGACCATGCCTTGCAAAAAATATTTTATAATCATAAATTGGAGAACAATATCTGCTTGTTCTAATTCAATTAAATAATATTATAACATTATTCTCTACACATTGATGCATGTTTTTGCTTATATAAATTAATATTGTGCTTTTTTGGAAAATTATGTCGTAAGAAATTGATATCTACCCTAAAAGTCAAGATAGTGAACATCTTTTGCGTGATGGTAATGGTGATGGACATAAATAATTCCCGAATGAGACACTTCCCTTGACATTTATTCTTGAGAATTTTTTTAATCAAAAGGAAGCTTATATTATAATCATCATGATGTTGTTTACATACATAACATTATGAAGCATATTTAGTAATAATGTTAAATATTTTAATGATACTAGACTAAATTCTAATATCTTTCAATTGTTCTTGTGATTAACTTTATTTAATATTTTTTAACTGCAGTATACAACAAGTTTTCTACTTTATGAATATACTTTTTAGAATTAAATAAAGTAATGTAACAATTAATCTTTTACATCTAGATTATACATGTAGAAATCTAGACTATAAAGCATTGTACATGCATATGTGTTGATTAATGTTCTTTTTGCCCAATTGACAAGAAGGTAATGTTTTAACGGGTATTTATGACCATTCCATTGACATCCAGTAGCTTACGTCTTGACTGATTTAAAGAATTAGGTGTCATCAAATTTATATTCTTACCCAGAGCTTCAGAGATGCAGTTAGTTTACTTTTTAGTTCAGAAGAAGAAGTAATTTCTAAATGATTGATTATTATTATTTGTGTTATTATTTATGGTTATTTAACACCCACAATCAAAAATCAGTCATAGAACTGTTGGTTCTTTGAATGGCAGATCCAGGATTGTCATTTGGTGCTCAACCACATTTTGCGAATGCTTGACCCTCCTCCTCATTTTTTTTATATATAGTTTGAATCAGAACAAGTTAGTGCTAAGCTGTCTAAAAAATTAGATTAGAACAATGATTATCAAGTTCACTTTAAGATTTGTCATGGAAGAAGGCCCCTTAATCCTCAGCCCTGGACCTGCCAATTCATGTTGCAGTTTTAGGATGTATATAGTCCAAAATTTTCCAGCCACATTATTAAATTAGTAACAACAATAATAAATAAGTTAACATACTTTACTTTATTTGACTAGCTATTAAAGCTCAATATTATATGATTTAAATATTCCTCTGTAGATCCTTTAATAAGTTTAATTAATAATAATCCCTTTGCCATCACTGCTTACCCCTGCAGGGCTGTAAGGCTTAAACATTTTTATTTTACAAATTATGTTTGTCTATTAAAATACATTTCACATGTCACAGTGATAATAAAAGTATAGTACTGAGCAAAACGGAAATTTTGTTATCAAGAGTTTTATGAGCAGAAATAGAAATTAGTAATTTATGTACTTTGTTCTAACGATTCTTGTGTTGGTCATAATGATGTAGTGGATGCATTTTAGAATCTGCCATAGCGGAAAACAACTAGTTTCAAAATATGTTCTATTCTAAAAATTGATTAGATTATAATTTTCTTTGATTACCTTCAATTTGTGTTATAAAATTGTGAGATTGAATCTGTGTTTGAAGGCAACTGTACAAACCACTTTTAACCCAACTGTTGTTGAAGGAAATATAGCTTCAATATATAAAAAAATAGCTTCAAATTATTATTAATATTATACAAATTATTAATAATACATAACTATTTCAAACAAGTAGTTGAGATGCTAAAACACATTAAAAGCTTTTACTGTTGGATTTTAAATATCTCGCAGTATTGATATTACTATCAAAAGCAACCTGACCCTAGTCTCTTACCATTGCACTTTGTCATACAATTATCAAGGATTTATATTTAATGCATTAAGGTGGTTGCACACCATGTTTCCAAACTTTCTGAATTAATTGAAAACTGCCCCTAATTCTGCCAATTCAGTTGTGTTTGCAATTGTTGATTTGACATTTTTCTAACCAATCGTGCTATATAGTGCGTGCGTTAAACCAATACGATAGCATTAAAATAGTGTTGAGAGTCTGGAGCGTGCTGAGAATGACACTGTCGGTTTTTGGGTTTTTGTTACTGAAGAACACATTAGAGCATGTAACAGTTATAAGAAACGATGGAAGTTCGTGAACATAGTGTGTAAACAGCTTTATACGACTAAGACGTTTACCTACGTTAGTTGCGTCACAGTCCATAATAGCACCAGAATTTGCAAATTCAATATTCTATATAGAAATGTGTACACGCTAGTGACGTAATGGCTATTACTAATCAATGTTTTAATTATTTATACATATATTTGATGTTTGATGTAGTAGTAGATCATATAGTATTTAAAACGAATTGTTATATTTATACATATATAAATTTAAGCAAATACTTTCTAATATGGTTGTGTTTCGAATATGGTAAGAATAGTTCTAGCATTACGATGGTAACTCATTTGTTGAATACATAATTATTTTGACATGTTTTATTGTCGTTCTGTGCTAACATTGTGTAGTCATTCGTACCTGTGCATATATGCACAAGTGTTGAATTACTGCGTAATGTACGCGACCTTGATACTAACGTTACACGTAAATTTTCATTCTGTGTTCAACGAGACAATACTTCTCTTTGCGAGATATTTTTGAATTTTCTCAGACAGCTCTACCTTGTGTCATGTACATTATTATTCGAAGTTGCTTGACATATTTTCCTACGGTGTTGTTTTGGTATAGTTCCCTTAGTTTATCGAAATCAAATAAATAAAAGATGACATTCATTGAACATTACAAATGTTGGTTTGATGTTAAAAACTTGTTGTTTTTTTGATAAATTAACAGATTAACGAGCTAAAGAAATCTCGAAATTTAGAGTGAGAATTGAAAATTAGCACTCATAATTTACAATATTGTAGCAGCGGTATGCGATAAATGCAATTGTTACGCGTTATAAATCGAATATAACGCGTTAAATACCTCACACTTGTAACTTTGATTTTTACTTAAGCAATTATAGCTCATGTGCTGTACAAAATATAGTTGAAAATTGCAAGACAGGAAATAATGCAATAATTGCTTCCTACGGATGTTACAAATATTTCTTAATAACCCACCTACGTAGTGTTGCGTAGAAATCTTAAACATACGGTTATATTACTAAAATATCTGTCCTTATCGATGTTTTGAACTGGAATGTCTTAATGTCACGGCCTTAAGGCGCGTGTTCACTGACACGGTAGCGATCGGTGGTATCGAGGTGCAATGCATGTTACCTTATTAACCGACTTCAAAAAGGAGGAGTTCTCAATTCGTCTATGTTTTTTTTATATTACCTCAGAACTCCGCTCTTGGTGAACCGATTCCGATGATTCTTTTTTTGTTCGAGAGCTAATGCTTGTCGATTGGTCCCATTTTTTTTGTCAAGATCCAACCGGTAGTTTATTCTTAATAATGCATAATATGACAACGTTGAATTTTACTTTCTTGGCTTACGTAGGCTAAACTATAGGACTTACATTAAAATGATGTATGAAATAATTGTAGCTCTTTTCATAAAGCTAAATAAAAGTCCGCGATGACATATATCTATCTTCTATGGTTGTCTCACAATAACCATTTTTATCTTAGGAAACATTAATTAAAACGCACTCGATACTTACTACGCGATTATTCGTGTTCGGTATAAATCCTTATCTTTCTTAAGGCATCCTCGTATATTGGTATTTCCTTAGCTGACGCTGATACCGACTCCAAAAATAAATATGATTAAGAATTCATTCTTGTGTTTAATTGCGTAAAATTATTTCTTACTTTTAAGTGCATTTGTTGTATTTGAATATAGTTTCTTAGAAGTCGGTTTTGTTTTTGTTTAAAAGTTTTTTTTTCCAATTGTATTCCTCTGAGTTGTTTCATTGTAAACACACCTTTAGGGGTGTGGCTTATTATAATAGATGATTAATCTTTGTATCATGACTTCATGTCTACGAGTTATATTGTTCAGATTGAAACTTTTTACGCTTTTTCAATATACAATGGTGCGGGTGATGCTTAAACGTGTTCATATAATGACCCAATTTTGGCTATGATAGTAAGTTATAATTGGTTATCACAAAATAATGTTTTTTTTTAAATTAAAATTTTAAAATAAAATTTAATTTGGTTAATAACTTGCAATAAAATGTAGTGAAAAGTTATTACTTTCTTATCTTTGTCGGAATAACTGCCGTGTTAATGTTTTGCGTTTGTTAAAACTTGTTTTATTCTTCGTTTCTATATCCCCATTTTTAATATGATTAAATCATGTAATTTACTTAGTAAAATAATTAAACCATTCCAACTAAGATTAAGTTTAGGGCCTTCACTACGTTTTTGTGCGCGCTGCCGACGCGCGTTTTTGATGAGCGCGTCCTCTGCGCGTTATCTGCGCGTTTGTAGCGGTACAAAAGCGTGAGGATCGTGTACCAAGTTAAAACGCGTCGACGGTTTTGCGTTCGCTTTCAACGCGCAAAAAAAACGTCGTGTGTAAAAGTGCTTTTGTCGAATGCCGGATTCGAACATAAAACCCTACGTTTCACAACCCGTACCCTAAAATTAGTCGTATTATAGTCTATGTAATAAAATAACGTATCTGTTTATTCCAGCCCCGGCAGTACTTCCCGAAGAGGTGACCAAACAGTCGTTCCGTATCAAGGTATGGCGTCACTTGGAGAACAACTCCCTGGCGATGTTCCCTCGCCCGGTCTACAATCGTATTCCGAACTTCAAGGGCGCCTCGGAGGCTGCCGCGAGACTAGCTGAACTGGAAGTGTTTAAAAACGCCAACACCGTCAAAGTGAACCCGGATAAGCCACAGGAGCCAGTCAGGTATGTTTATCCGCATGGCTTTTCAAAACAATTCTTCACAAAAGAAAAATATTTTTATACCTAACTTTGTTCCGTTTTAGGATTAATTTATGTTGTGTTGGCATTAGATATAAATGTTGTGTAATTGCTGGATGGGTTATACCCAGTTCGATCCTTATATTGAAAGCATATTGCAAAGGGCGCCGCGCGTGGGTGGTCGCATCAAGCGAACAGTCTTAATTAATCAAAATTAAGTCTTAATCGGCCTAAGACCCGCGCTTGATTTTTTTCGCGCGCATTAGTTTTTATTTTGCGATAACTCGTAAGATAATCATACAACTTAAAATCTATTGAATAAACAAAATTTTGCAGGGCGTTTATTTAGCAATGTTATAAAAAATACATAAAATAAAATAAGTGGGTAATCGTACATTAAACACAAAATACTAGTCTATGTTGCTACGATTGATAACATTCAAGACGATATACTGCATCACCGCAGCGAGCGTCACTAGATGTGGCATAATTATTTATCCATACATTATTTAATAGATTTTGATTTAATTAATCAATGTATTTTATTTTTTGACTATAGGTTATGTATCTATTTGCTATCTTTGACTATTTTGATTGTTTTAAATGGTTATTTAATTTTGTTGATATTTTTAGAGAATTAGTTTTATTCCAAATTATATTTCTCTTTTTTATTAAAATTTAGTGTTACATATTATACATATTTTATTTTATAGAATTAGCACTTTTTATATCTTTAATTTGAATAAAGTGAAATGAAATTGTGTAATAGAATATGTGAAAGAGAAAAGGAAAAAGTTGTATTTTCAAAATATTTTGCAATTTGAGAATTATAACGTAAAAATCTTTGTATACAAAAATCACATCGTGCTGTGAAACAAGGTATAGCCCCGATCGATAAACAACTTCTACATTACAGCTTGGTATTTTAGATGTAACATATCTCGAGAACTTATACAAC
>JWHW01050223.1:213685-252520 GCA_000931545.1 Papilio glaucus | reverse complement strand
CTCGCAGGAGTGTCAGAGTTGGGGCTAAAATAACTATTGCTTGTTTTATTTACAATTTTTATTTATCTTTGGATACATAATGTTAATTAGTATTATTAGCTGAGAGCGCCGTTGTATCGTTTTCTGACCTCAATATAAAACCTTTTCTAGGAAATATTTTATCCTCGTTGTCTCGAAAATTAAAAGTATTCGATGCTTCCGTGTTAGAGCTTTCTTCTATTACTTCATTTTTTGCGGGCCTGAAAAATATATATTATATAACAGCACATGTATTATGAGTCCTTGAAATTAATATTTTTTAACAAAATAATAAGGTTTTAGTGTCAAGTTTTCATTTCCAGAAAGTTGACTCTTATAAATCAAGTGCTTGAGCGACCAAGCTTCAGTCCACGTTCTTTATGTGTAAAATAGTGCATTTTTGTCTCCAAATATTTTTTTATTTGTATCCGAATATAGCACCATCACACAAAACTTTAACCAGTACCTGAAGAATTACGTTTAAATTAGAGACCAATGGCCAATGAACTTCATTTGTGCTTATTCTAAACACCACAAATGCTTATATATAAGTAAATGACAATATACCCATCAGGATGATCTTTCCAGGAGAAAAATTGCTCTTCGTGAGTTACTCCAGACCTGAATTGTCGTCTGCATTTCTGACTGTAAAGAAATTCTGCTCTTGAAAATTCTATTAAGTAGGATGCTACTATTCTATAACCCACGAGCATGTTTGCGTAGATGTATGAATGTAGAAGAAGCGAGAGAGGGGTACAGGGATTGCGCCAAATCCATGATCTCTGCCTACCCCTCTGAGTTACGCTTATAAATTCTATTACGAGTTTTTGTACAGTAAGATATTTAAGATTGTTTGTGCAGTGTTCAAAAAGTTTACTTTGAAACAGTAAGAGACAAATGAACCGAGTATATTGCTTGGTCCTACGATCATACGAGACCACCATGTCTGGATTGAATGTTGACTTAAAAACACACACAAAAAATAAACCTTTAGGCTATCTACCAAGCCTACCAACCTACTAAACCTACCAAGGATTTTGTTTTGTGTGTTTGTTTTTGTAAAATAATTATTTTAATGACGACGAAAATGAATGACTCAAACATGTTTGCGATCTAATTTTTAATATAATCTCGAAAATAGATATAAGCGAAAAATCTCGTAGGCGTAATAAATATAAAAGTATAAACTCACTCAACTTCCTTGTAGATAGCGCAGGAGATGAACTGCCTGTTCTTAAAGACACTCGTATAGAGGAACGGTCCGTAGCATTTGTTCGAGTTCTCTTTCACGAGACAGGCGGAGATGACACCGATCACGACAGCATTGGGTCCAGTGCCGTATATCAAGGGACCGCCATGGTCATTCTAGAAATATGAAGTTTATTCGATTATTTCATTAAATTATTACGTGAAGCACACCTTTGCGAACATTTTAAGAATATTTATAGCACGTAGGTGCACGAGATTCTTAAAGTTTCTGTAGAGTAGAGGCAGAGAACATTTATCATGTCATTATAGGGTCCGCTAATAACTTATGATGACGAGGTAATGAGGTATATCGTAGTCACATCATATCATTCTCGAAGATTCATTTATCACGACTTAATAAAGAGTCTGTGAGAGGAAAATCAACATCCTTCTGTGTATTTATCTATGATCCGTCACGGTTAACATCATTTGCCAATAGTCCAAAATATCCATTGACAACCTCTACTTTCTGCAAGCAGTGTACCAATGGGTAGGTATATGGTAGTTGACGGCTTTACAGTTATAAAGAGTTGAAATCAATTAATAAAAAACAGTATGGATTTTCAAATCAATTTAAGATATAACCAATAAAACGTTCCTACCTCACAAAAGCCACCTTCAATTTGACCATTCTGAAAACTTCTCTTAACCGACCCATCGCTTAATGTTTCGTTGTGTAAGGCTGAGTGCATTGTAAGATTAGCTGGAACTCTGCCAATCCTCATGTTAACATCTTTACGTCTTAAATCTTCATCCGAATAGTCAATATCTTCGCAATCGACATACTTCTCCTTAAATACACAAATAATAGTATATAATATTTTTGACTACAGTATTTGGCAAACTAGCATGCGGTTCATTTGTGTTAAGTCACTGCTACCCAAAGAAATGAATCTTTTCCTTTTCCTGTCCATCCCCTCCCCCGTCAAAACTTATAGCTCTTCCTATCCTTTCCTTATTAGAAAAGCATGGTAAGGGGAAGAGGAAAGAAATCACCTCAATCATACGTAACTCAGAATACTTATACTCGACGCTTGTCTTCTGTCAGGTCGTGATATTTCACCGGTCGAGCCGTGCAACAGATATTGTCGTCACGGGCTCTACCCTTAACAAACATTAGCAGCATTCATTTTTTCTATCCAATGCGACTTAGAACTTACATTACAAATCGCGGATATGGATTGTCCGATATCGTTGGAGCATATCATGTAGTTTTCAATGATATTGTGATACCGCGCCCCCCAGCGCCGCTTGCATCTAGACTTCGATATAATTTCAACGTTAGCCTCTAGAAGTGTCCGCTGATTGTCACTTCTGCGGTTCACCCACTGTTCAAACAAATGCTAGTTAAAGAACTGCAGTAAATAGGATTATTATGATAAAAAAACAGTGAAAGAAAGATATCAATATACATTTCAAGCTGAGTCCCGCGGTTTCACCCGCCGTGCAATTTAATTTAACCGACAACCGAAAAATCATTTTTAGTGTGCTACACTCTGATGTAATATTAGTGATCATTTGGGGATTCAACATTTATCTAAAGTCATAAACAATTTACCATGTTATGAAGCGTAATCTCTGACGCCAAAGGAAGTGACAACAGCAGTAGATATTCGAGATTTTGATGTAAGCGTTCAAAATAAAGACGTAAACGAAACAAAATCTCGCGGGATTCAGTAATAAAAATATTTTACTGGTCCTTTTTGATACATAAAATAGCAACAGAATAATAGCACCTCACTAAATTAAATAAAGTAATTAAACGAAAATAAACAAACGGGGTCAATGTCGTTAGCAAAATATGAAAAGGGGGAGAATTGTTACTTTTTTCTTCTACCTACTATAAAACAGTTTTTCTTTCTATGGACTTACGATCGTTGATATGCCCCGTCCCTATGATTTTTGCATTGTGACATACTGTCTGTATGACTTTGAATAAGTACTAATTATTTTAGCCTTAAAGAAGATTTCATACTGCACCTAGATTTATATATTATGTCAATCCTGTATTCTTTTTTTAACAAACCGGATAAGAATATCTTTTCTTATGCGAATATATAGTTCAAGCGTCAAACGCTTCTAAAGTTATGTCGTCAGTTTCGCTGACAACTGTCATTCTAATCAAGCTGCTTTGACTGCATTGCAACAAGAGTGGGCTCCAGTTGCGGTTACCTTTCCCGCTGTTTTGGCAGTATGTAGTTGAAGGTCGTACCAATCTTAATTATTTCCCTTCTATTCGTTCTCATCTACATACTTCACTCAAATATATATTATCGTACGATTGTTTGCTTCTTCCGTTATTAAAATAATAAGATACGAAAAGAAGAATAATCGATTTACATCATTGTACTTTAAAGTGGTCCCCCAGCCCGCAATGTGGGCAATGAGGCCGGGATTTTCCAGCGCATGGCTTTGGTTGTTGTAGCTGATGGGTCTCGGCGTGAACTCGCAACCTCTCACTCTCCTCGAGAAGTCGAAACCTTCTTCTATTTTGACTATCGCTATGTCATTGTTCATCCATCGAATGTTATCGTTCTCGTGGCCGTCAAATACATAATCTGAGGACGAAATACAGTTTATACACTTTATAATATCGTATCAATAGTTTTATATACCTTCAAATACCGCGATCCATACAAATTCAACATTCTAAGGTGAAGATTTTGCCGCGTATGTTTATCAGCTTAATATAAATACAGATAAGTAAATACTTAAGGGAGCTTCACTTTTGAGTCCTGGATGCTCCATCTGAAGGTATGTCAATGTAACATCCTTAAACGTTTCAGTATCATTAACTTAAATCCTTATTTATTTGTTAATAACGAATTTATTACCTCATCTGTTATTTGAGCGCGACCTAGATTATATATGTGGTAAATCACAAGCGGGTTGCCGAGCTTAATCTGGAGGCGACAGTATTAAATCAAATTAGGTTGAACGCATAAGAATTAATGTTAAATGAACGTACGCATACTGTTAACAATTTTAGCGATTCATTGTATTCAGACAGGTGATATTTAGTAGATAAATATTGCACATCATGCAATATTTATAGCTGTGTACCATATAATAAGTATGTAAAGAGAATATATTATATCTAATAAAAGGTTTTCTCATGGTCCAGTTCAATATGAGTTTACAATTTAAATATCTACTATCAACAATGGCCTATTCCTTTTCTCTTTATTTGAAAAGGATAGGAAGGGGCAGAGAATTTGACGGGAGAAGGGGTGGATATTATAAGAAAATATCATTTTTCTGTTTATCAGGGGATACTTAAACGTCCATTTCGTAAACTATCCTGTTAGAATATAAATAAATAGGTCAGCACTTACTTTTCGGAATACATTTCCATGTTGCCTTCTTTGCACCATTCTTAATACAAGAACTGCTGAATCTGTCATCTTCATCCGAATATCTGTAAGTAGATATATGCATATAGAACATAATACTATTTTGCAAATGTGTTACTCGACTTCTTAGAGGTACCTTTCAAATCTAGACTGATGACATATTGTAGTAAGGCGATATTAGAAGTTATTGTGCTAGACTTTCGGGAGCTGATTTTTAACAGGATGGGGAAGGATTGAAGGGTGTTTTTCCTACTTCCTCACAACATTATTCCCATTGGAAGGAACCGCACTGTTAACCTAATTTGAGCTCAATTTTGCAAAGTCAAAACATGAAAGTGGAAAAAATCGCAACTTTAAATTCCAGCTTCCGAATTGTAAAACGCACCCCTAATTGTAACTGAGGAGTTTGTATGAAATAAGCGAGAGATGTTTGCCAAGATCGAGCCGAACCCGTAATTACTTATTTGATCACAAAGTATAAAAACATTTAAAAAATATATGTTATTATGATAATATTAAACATTATTACCTGTACGTGCCTGACACGACATAAAAGTGTTGAGCGTCTTGAATACATGCGGCAGATGTCAGAATATACTCCTCGTGGAGTATCACACCGCCACACAGCCAGTTCCTGTAGTTGACTTGCTTCTTGTTGGTTCGAGGCATCTTAAGATATACCTTAAATCATAGGGTCATTTCATAACATCATTGTAGCTTTTTTGGAAACATTTTCAATGTAATTTATTACGTAGTAACCAATAATGAAGGTTTCTATCGTAGAGCAGTGCTTCCCAAAGTTGATTAGACTTCGAGCTCCGATTCATTTAATAAAAATTTCAATCTTTTCTTCCAACTACGTTTGGGAATCTCTTACGATTTGCTTGATGCTAAGTGACCCTTTAACATTTTATAAATAGGGAAGATAGGAGTAATAACCCCCCACCTTATCTCGTTTGCCCCTATTCTCGGTCATGGGTTAGCAAGAGTCGAAAATATGTAATGGGATAGAACTTGCAGCACCTCCCTCATTCGACGAAACGCAGATGTATAAGTATACTTAACGGCGGTATTCTGTGAGTATGTATATGTCCGCGGCAGAGCTGGCAAACTTATCTTTTTTATTGGAAGAAGGGGGCAAACTAGAATGCGGTTCACCTGATTTTAAGTGACTACTACCCATAGAAATCCGCAACAAATGAGGTCCAGATGCGTTGCCTACCTTTAATTAATAGAAAGAGGGATGACAGGAAAAAGAGTATTTCATTTTCCTATTAATCCCTTTCCCCGACCAATCCACTTCCCCTTCTCATCTTATCTTTATAAGGAAAGGATGGCAAGGGGAATCATACAACGTAGTATTAGCGTATTAATATCTAAAACTTTTTTATAACTGACAAATTAGCGTTTGACCGCAATCCCACCTGATGTTAAGTGGTGACTTGGTCGAAAGATGGTTGGTACGCACTTATAAACTTACCATGTATGGTCTGCCATCCGTCACTTCTGTACCTTGAATAATTCTTCTTGTGTTATTTAACGTCTGTTGTACATTTACTGGCAAATTTAGTTTAGTTGCAGTTTCTATACTATCAACACCTAGAACTAAGAATATTATCATTACTATATTTCTTTCCTTTTAAATATTCATAATGTTCCAGCTATTTATATACATAATATTTATGGTTGGTTACCTAATATTGAAATAATAAAAGAAGAATTTAAAATATAAAAAATCATATTTGTTATTCCTACATTCAAGATGTTTTTATTAACAAAATCTAGTAAGGTTTTAAACAATAATTGTTAATTTAACGCCATGGACTTTGACTTAACTAACACGTTAAGTCGTGTTCATAGCATAACGTTTTTTATTAGTTTAAGTTCTTGTTTAAAACTGGTGATGCAGTTGATGTTGCTTAGTGTACACTGTGTAAATTAGTTTTAATTATATATATACAATAAAAGCCCATACGCATTATGCGGATAGCCAGAATGCGGTTACCAGTCCGGTTGACCGGAGTCAAAAACATGTATGAAAAAACAGTTTTCAGTCACAATACGATGCATGGTGACAGCTCCGGCTACTCGTAGGGCTAGGGTGCCACTGCGGTCAGTCGGTTGCTAAACACACGCAATTCATGCTAGTTTGCGGTACCTCGCTAGTGACAGTGGTTTGTCGTAGCGGCTAGCTGCAATCAGCAGCCAGACGATTGTTCCGGCTAGCCGCACAGTGCGTACGTGGCCTTAGTCGTTGAGTTGCGGAAAAGAAGCTGCGTTCGAAAAAGTTTTATTTTAATTTAAATAAATAAACAGTTTTGTAAATTACAACTTTCCATTTAGATAGCGTTACGTTATTTACGACGTTATTACGAACTAATTGATGATCATGAAAATTTACACACATATTACCAGGGGATAGAAAAAGACAGGGTACCTTTACTTTAGCCCCCACTTATATGGAGTCGGCACAGTATGATTGGCATACATACTGTAGGTATAGGTTTTGGCTACAGTTTTTATGGCCGGCCGCCTGCCTGACGCCGACTCTCCTCGGGAATTATACTTGTCTACTGGGAATAATTTGTTGTATTTGTCTACTGGGAATAATTTGTTGTATTTGTCTACTGGGAATAATTGGTACTTGTCAACTAAGTCTTGTGGGATCAAAGTCAATTCCGTTGCCGATAGTCAAATGTCACGAGGACTGGTCGGGCGCTTCTCGTCAGATTCGTCATTGGCTGATCGGCAAAAACATGAATTCAAACGCATCAACGCTTGCGAAGTCGCGGGTAAAAGCCAGTAAATAATAAAAATCGATAGTGTCTACATTTTTATTTTAAGAATGGCTGTACGTATCAGTATGTTCTAAACATATATTTTTTGCCGTGGCATCTCCTTCTCGTTCTTATAAAGTGATTGTGTTAGTATTAGTTCCGTTGTCTAGTTCCATTGGTCTTGTCTCTCTTTTCCGTCGCATTGCAATTGCTTCAATTAAATCATCACTGTTAACAAAAGATTATTATTAGATTTGTTACTTTATACCATATTTTAGACAAATAAAAACAGTTTGCCTATGTAAAATTGACATCATCATAATTATTAAGTCTTAGCTGGGGAAGGGCGTCAAAAAGTTAAAAAACCCAATTAATTAAACTCGTATATCTAAGAAGTTTTTATGGAAGAAGGAGCTGAACACGTAATCGTTTTATCTTACATTAAGTTACCCTTAGACATCTGCAACAAGCTAAGGAGCTGCAGGCGTCCCTACCATTAAGGGGCAGAGGAGGGCAAACAGAAAACGGTTAATTATTTTTCCTATCCATCCCTTCCCCCGTCAAAGAGTTAGGTAAAAAAGGAATCAGGTCTCCGGCACTTCATTCATCAGGACAAAACCCAAAATACTTGTAGTTGACGTCTGTCTTCTGTGAGTTCGCGGTATTTCACCGGTCGAGCCGGCCCATTCGCGCAACAGATGTTGTTGTTGCGGGCTCTACCACAATTAAAAGCCATACTGATAGAAGTCACAGAAATTGAAAAATGTCTTTTTTTTCTATTTGAGATAGATTTGTTGTACATTCGATCTGTCCACAGCTAAACATTGTCGTAAGATTCAAATCGCGTCGTTTAAATGTTAGGTATATGTCAAACATAAAGATGGAGACTGGGAGTTAATTTGTTTGATGATAGAATGGGGATCGAGGAATTAAATTGTACAACTCTCTAAGTGTTTCTTACCTTTCTGTACGATCTCCCTCGTCATCATCCCACGACAAGTTTACCTCAATAAAAGTGTCATCGGTTCTGAACATTTTGCAGTTAGCGCTGGAATAGAAAATATTTTTTTTGGCATATATTATTAATTCATTTTACTAAAATGTATTAATCCATTCATTAATGTGTACCAACCACAAGATGAACTGATAAAACTAAATTTTTAAAACTTTTTATTGAGTTTATTAATAATATTTTCTCTGGGTCCATAAAATTAATAACACATTGCTCCTGAATAGGCTGCAGGCTGCACCTGCAGCCACATGTGGTCAAAAGGTTTTGTAATGTCAAACATGACAGACCGACAATCTGGTCACAGTAGCGCTCCATCCTAGTCCATTACATGTGGGCGGCAAGGGACCGATCTCTTTAGCCGACTTTGGAAAGGCCTAGGACCAGCAGTCTTACCGAGTTGTAAACGAATCCAGTATAGACAAAGGAAACGTCTTACTTGGGGTCTTTAAAGATGGCGCAGTTGATGAGCTTCCTGTTTTTGTAGACGCTGGTGTAGAGGAAAGGTCCGTAGCAAATGTTGGTGGTCTCCTTGACGAGGCAGGCGGATATCACGCCGATGACTACAGCATTCGGGCCCGTCCCGTAAACTATCGGACCACCGTGATCGTTCTAGAGTAGAGACAGGTGCAAATAAGTTACGATACTAATTAAACGCGAATATGGTTAACGTTGGAGTTTTTTTACAAGAAGAACGCAAACGAATAAGCGCTTACCGGATGAAAAGTAAGCATTGATTATGAACTAGAGTAATTAGGAAATCCCTACCGCCCTACACCAGATTCTTTTATATATAGGTCCCTCACCGTTTTTCACCAATAGATTAATGTGCATGGGTAAGCAATTAATTAAGAATTTCTTAAAAAATAGCTGAGATCACGACGATTATTAAAGAAGAAGAAGCAATGTATGTGTGTGCATAACGACAGAAAAAAATATGGTGACGTTTATGCCTCACGAAGCCGGAGCGGATAATAAGTAAATAATATAGCAGACAGGGAATCTAAAAGTATCTTAATTATAACTTTAACCTAACATTAATAGGAAGTACCAGTAAGCGACGAGTATGTGTGTGTATATGTATGGATAGATGTGAGAGAGGCTCGCGCCAAATGGTAATCCGTAATCTCTGCCCACCTTACTGGGTTACGGGAGTGAGTGCATATTTATTTAATTAAAAGGACATACCTCACAGAAACCACCGCTCCAAGATTGTAAACGTTTGCGACCAGTATAATTGTGGAAGGCCGAGTGTACTAATAAGTTTTTACTTGTCATTTCTCGTCGTTTGCCGCCGTACTCTCCCGAGTACATTATATCCGTGCAATCAACGTATTTATCCTATGGAACAGAGTGATTAATAGTTAAAAAAAGACATCCGAAGTTTTTGCTTATTCTATCTTTTGAATAGATGGCGTTATTCTTAATCTCAAAATGAAAATTATTTTTTTATCGTAATGATCTTGGTCAACTATGATAATATAGGAAAAAAAATTAATTATCGTTCCTTGATACGAGTGTAAATTTTCAAGTCAATCCGACGTTAACGAGGTGAAAATTACATTGAAATATTCCGTGACATCGATAGATACAAGCGAAGCTAATGAAAGTTATTATGTTAAAGTTATTATTTATGGTACAGAATAACAATATAAAAAAAATATGATTGTTGAAGGAGACGTAATTAATGTACCAGAGTTTAGGAAAGAAAAAATATTGGCTATACGCCATCTTTTTTTTTTACTGTACCACCGTGCGTAGCTGGTGTAGGTTAGTTCTCTATTATTATGTAAAATAACATACTTCGCACATTTCGCTTAGCTGGGCGGTAATGTCCTTGGTGCATATCATGTAGTTCTCAATGATATTGTGATAGCGCGGGCCCCATCGGCTTTTGCAGAGCGCCTTCGTTATCACGATCACTTTAGTCTCCAGAAGTGCCTGTCTGTTGCTGACGCTCCTCGCGTTTATCCACTACGGAACAATAAGACGATATTTTTTTAATTGAAGAAGAAGGTAATGTTGATATGAAAAAACAAAATAACTCACTATTTCATACCAAACGCAAGAGCATATTAGTACCTCCACTTCACAGCATCTTATTTTCAACTACTAGTATTTCACTGCTAGACTCAGGCCTCTTCCATTGATCGGTACAAATATAGGTCCCCTGCCTCTCTCATCCTTTGGACTCCCGCGACTGTTGCCGTCCATATGGCCGTCGATCCAGGACCTTTCGACCCCATCGGTGGCCGAGGCAATATTGGACACTTTGGTTCTCCTGTGGATCACACCATTTCTGGTGCGATCTCGCGGAGAAACTCCGAACTTTGCCCTCTCCATTGCGCTTGGAGAGACCTTGAGCCGTCTAATGGTGCTCTCAGTGAGAGGCCACGTCTTAGTTCCTTTCTCTTTCTTTATGTTCAAACGGTTTTGTAGCAATCATTTTTGTTTTTAGGCTGCTCTTCCCATAAAGTTTACTTTGCAATAATGTAAAGAAAAAACATTGATTTGAAGTTAAGTTTTACGCACATCGTTGTACTTGTCCGTGCTGCCCCAACCAGCGACTGAAGCGATGGTGCCAGCGCTCTCGTACTCCTCACTGCGGTTGTTGTAGGCGATAGGAGCGGGTATGAAGTCACAGCCGCGCATGCGCCGCGAGAAGTCGAACTCATCTTCCACCTTCACGATCGCTATGTCGTTGTTCATCCAGCGCACGTTGTCGTTCTCGTGGCCATCGAATATGTAATCTTGAATTAGAAATTGTTTTTTTTAATATTGGAAAGACAAGAAGAAAATAAACAAGAGTAACAGAGCAAATAGTAGCAGCAGCTGTGTCACGAATAGATCGATTCACCGAGGAAACATGAAATAAAGGATACATTGGAGTTATTATAGACTGCTTTACCAAAAATTGCAATGGGCGACATACGGTAAATCACAGTACTAATAGTAGCGGTGGCCAGTCTATTTTTTGCGGTAATAACCGGCAAAAATCAAATAGGTTACGGATCTCAAATTTTCTATTCAATGTTAATCTTAAACTTTTAAAAAATTGATGTTAAAAAATGAATACAAAAGTCTTACTTCTGGGAATGCATTTCCACACAGCTCTCTTTGCTCCATTGGTAAAACAAGGATTAGTGTACTCCTCTTCACCTTCATAATAGCTGGCAAGGGAAATAATAATACACAAAACTTTCATTAAATGTTTTGTAATTTTTAAGTTATTCCAGAGGACTGTAGCAATTGACACTACGCTGATTGCAATAATAGATGTATTATTTACCTACTAAATACATAATAAATGTATTTAGTAGGTAAATAAATCCCGAGTCTGGCCATAATTATTACTTAGTAAAATTGCAAGTTCAAAATTCGAAAAACGCTTTACAGGCGCCAAAAGATTGCAATTCGGAGATTTGTCTATTCTGTTCCACCGTAAACCCGCGGAAAGGCGCGGCGTTACATCCGAAACTTATGTTTTACGTAGTACAAGATAAATTGTTTGATTAGGCAAAGTGTGAAGAATGTTTTGAGCATTCGCGATTCAAAAATGTAATTTAACATTTTATAAGAGGTTTTAATTCATCAATTTCTTGCTTTATTCAACTTTCAATTTTCTCAATCAATTAAAACTGGTTTATTATTCTTACGTATAAGTTCCTGATACAACGTAGAAATGTCTGACATCCTCAATACACGCAGCGGAGGTCAGGATGTACTGCTCATGTATGATCACACCCCCGCACAGCCAGCGGCGGTAGTCGCCCTGTTTAGGATGCTTCTTAGACAGCTTGAGGTATACCTGCAAAATAATTTGAGGTCGTTATGACTTTCGAGAAACTTATAAAGTACATCCTAATTATTGATTCAAGTTGCCTTTATGAAGACTACGATATCATTTGTCTTGTTAGTAAGATTTTATTTCTCTGGTACCTTTTACAATATTCGGTCTCGTCTCATGAGGTCATTGTGTTCAATACATGACGATGTGGAATTCCTTACATCAAGTAGTCTTTGTGTGAGATTTTACTCCTATGTGGGATTTTAATTTTATGTCAGTTTTAACTATTTTGTGGAATTTCACTTCTATGTCAGATTTAACTGTTACGTGGGTTTTTGTTTTAATAGGAGATTTTACTTTTAAATGTGGGATTTTACACTCCCATTTGCGCTATCTCGACAGAAGCAGCTTACTGACTTCCACTACAATTCGACAAGTTTTGTTCTCTGGCGTATTTCTTCCTTGCGAATCTTATTTTTTTACAGGCACAAAGCATTCCTTTTCAATCCCTTGCTGTATAAATGTTATCTTTTGGACCACTTTCACATTCAAAGTATAAGCATCCAGAAAAGAATAACGAAGAAGATGCATATGTTTATGATTAAGGGTATTGGTTAATTAGAAGAACATTAAATAATAACCATGTAAGGTCTATTCTCCCGCACTTCCTTTCCATTTAGTATTCTTCTTGATACATTTACATGTTTCAGTAGTTCACTTCTGTTTGTATTCTTTAATAATTCACTAAGTTTAATAGAAGTTTTTGTTGTTCCCTCAATATATTTGATACCTGAAAAGAAATACAATTAACACTCAAAATTGTTTTAACTTTTGTCACTACATATCTTTTGCGTAGTTTGATTAGTTTTTAAACGTGGTGCTGCAACTTGCTGTTTACTGAATGGCTGATTTATATTGTTGTGTAATGCAAAAACAATATAAATGGGTATGGGTATTTACCTAATAACATATAAATTGTATATAAAAATAAATCACTCGACATTACAAATAGCCATTTCATCGTGAAATTTTCCCCATGTGCTACTGTAATCAAATCAACCGGCTCATTCAATTTCACGGTAAAATTATTTATTCATCAAGATTTCGCTTTTGCCATTTTTCATAAATAATTACTTAAATAAACAACACACATCAACAGTTAAATGTCATTGGTAAGACGATTCTAACAATTTGAAAAAAAACTAACAATAAAAATGGTAAGTGATTGTAAGCCGCGTGGTGCCAGTTACCAGGCAGTACCATTGTTGTACATATTTGAGTGGTTACTTCTGTGTATGTAATCGAATAAAGATTAAACTGCCGACAGAAGTGTAAACTTTGAATGGGTAGGCTCGACAATAGTTCAAAAATAAATCAATAATAATCAACAAAAATAAACCCTTGTGTCTTAACAATAAAACTGACTGTGCAAATTCAAATAAGCATATTGCTGATGCATGTTGTTGAAGCATGTTGTTTACGCGACCTATAAGGTTTTCCTACCAAATATCGTGTAGCGCGGCTAAAGAAGTTTTTGTATAGTGACTAAATTAAAGTTTTAAAGGATTCACGGATGCTTCTTGTACTTATAAGGGCGACGTTAAATAAGAAAGCTGATAGTAATTGTTTTGGACGGTTGCGGTGATCACTTTACAAACTTTATATTTTCGTATTTGTTATTCTTAGTACAAAAATGTTGCGTGGGAGGGAGTTGGAGAGTTGAACATAAAAGAAAGTGTGTTTCTGGACTCGCTCTTCATCGGAAATACTCGAGTCGTTTGAACGACTCGAGTATTTCCGATCCGTCAAGGTTCAGGTTACTGCTTAAACTAAAACTACTCTTGAAACAAGTTAAAGGACATTTAATTTAAGGTTGCATATTGTAAAGCCTAAAAAGGCTTATACGAGCAACTTACAGCAGCATTTATACGAGCTATAATATGATTTGATCATTAAAGTCAAGTGATAAAAGGAGAGCCGATCACAACAGTTCTTTCTCCAGATTATAGAATCGTTAATGTGACTGAAGCTAACTCTATCGATATAGACAGTTTACAAACGAAACAAAAAAACAACATCTTATTACATAAAGCGAGAAATTCTTGTAAATTTCGCCTATACCAGAAACGATTTTTTTTACACACGGTTTTTTCTTCCATTTCTTCCGTTTTTGTTTCCACAAAAAAAAATTGTAGCGCCATCTCTTAGTTTTAGATAACAATGCACAAAATTGCTGTGTCATGACGCTAGATGTCACTATTTTAAATAAACACAATCTCACGATGAGAGATTAGGTTCATAGTTAGTGTGATTTTTAAAGAAGACCTGGCGTTAAACCTGTACTTCATCATACCGGTGATCTACGGCGTATTTTTGAAATAAAAATATAACAAATGTAAAATTAATAGTAAGAATGTTTAGTAAAATATATTTTTATTTAACGAATTCCTTTTTATGTAGGTTCTCTATGTTTTCCTTTGTCTCTCTTTTCGATCTTGACACACGCTCGGACTTTGCAGGCCTGAAATATTTAAAAGATTATAAAAAATATCTATATATATGACCAGTATAGGTCTTATTATATTCTACAAGCAACACGCTTCAGATTCGTGCGGGTAATCTGTATATAAAAGGCGACGTGTGCATGGATGTACGTATGTTCTCTATAGACTACGAAGCGGTTGGACCGATTTCGATGATTTTTTTAAGAAATCTCTAGAGTGGTGTATCAGGAGATCCTGTGAAGTTTGGTTGCGATCGAATCAACGTAACTAGTGATACCCGGGCGAAGTGGAAGCGGACTTATTAGTAAAGCATAAACGCCAACATTTCTTCTGCCGTAACGTCATACCAGCCATTTAAGTGTCAACAACCATCGCTATATTTCACCCATTTTACAAAAAAAAAACATTATAAATTTTACCTAACCCTCCAACCATCTCCATGTATTGGTGAAAACCACATGACAATTGAAGTAGCTATACCTTGCTTCCTAGCAAGATAGAATTTTTGTTAACAAACAAACGTCATTTATCGCACATGGCAGCCATTACACTTTTTATACTTTCATCGGAAATGTTGTCGTTTTGTGGAAATAGTAGTTTAAAGTAATATGAAACTGTACAACATAGATTGCTAATGTTATAAACTAACGGGAGAATAATTAATTTTTGGAAAATAATTTGGAATTTACGAATTTTAACGTAAAAACCTTTGTTGATAAAAAATCCATCTTGTTATCAAACAAGGTATATTCGAGTCTAACACGTTCAAACAGACAAACGCGACGTGAGGACTTTGTGCTGTAACATGTCATGGTGTAGTTCACATACCCATCGGGGTGTCCGACCCAGGAAAATGTTGTTTCGATCATTTTCGTATTCGTGGCTCTGAAGACGTAGCTGCGGCACGCCGGTCTGAACAACAAAATGAATATTATAATTTTTATGCATTTTAAAGATGTTAGATTTCTGTAAAATAATAGCATCGTAAGCATTCATGCTATATTTTTAAAACGGAGTTCTTTATCGCACGTTACTCTTCTGTCTGAGGGCTGAGGGGCAAGACCGAAAAGAATGAAATAATGAAGGCCATCCGCATCTTTTAAAAAAGACAACCATCTTAAAACGAATGAAGAACTCTGCTTCTGGGGGTAAGACAGGGTACTTTCAATTTTGAAAATATGCAAAAATATTTATAATTTTAACACCCTTTTTTATTTAATGATTAGTTAATACAAACACAAAACAGATATAGCGAAAGGTATCGTTAAGACAACTCTCGCTTATTTATGTGTATAACATAATGTTAAAGATTAAATAAATGTCTAAAAAATGTTTAAAGAAATTCATTTAAAATTTAAAAGCAAAATATCGTTCGTTCGTAAACGGTCATATAGTTATATTTTTTTCTATTTGAGACACAATAATATGAAACCTGAGTTCGATGACGTCACAGCAGTAGCAGCGTTCCAGTACTGTATTATGAAATCATCTAATGACACTAACGTGATAGTTTTTCGTTAGCCGTGGAGCATACTGAGCATACTGCATTTGCACTCATCGTTCATTAGTAGGTATTGCTTCTAGCTCTACATACTACCTACTACCCCAGTAAGATTAAAAAGACGAAAAAATCAAGGAATAAAAATAACTGAAACTCACGAGACTTCCTTATCGACTGCACAGGTGATCATGAGATGGTTGGTATAGACGCTGGTGTAGAGGAAGGGGCCGTAGCACTTGCGCGTCAGGTTGGTAGTGAGACAGGCTGAGATTATCCCCACCACAGTCGCGCTGTTGCCGTGCCCCACCACTAGAGGACCTCCGTGGTCGTTCTACAAGCAAATTTAATTTGATTTCTTCTAATTTTATTTTTAAATTACAGACATATTTTTGCAAGTGATGTAGAAGTGTTCTGCGTTTCGTTTGACAAAATGAACAGGAAAGACGAAATATCATTTTTCCTGTTCATCCCCTCTTCTGTCCATTAAAGGTAGGCAAAGCTCTCTTTAGCTTGTTGTAGATGCCAATGGGTAATGGTCACTTAAAATCAGGTGGTGACATATTTTTTCTAATATTTTGTAAAACAAAACGACATAGTCACTACTAATATTTTTGACTTCGTCGTTTTTCCATTCGCCGCTTAGCATCTAGATTTTCGCCGTTTAAGATTTACTCCTATAATTCTTAAATAGGATAGGATTTAGGGATCTTGAAGAGTGCAAACTCATTCCTTAATTCGTCAATAAGTTTTATCTTCTCCGACGTGTAAAAGCACCGTAATCACTGAACATCGGGAGACCCCTGCTCGTTTGCCTCTAATTATTTTAAAAATTAACTAACTAACTTGTAGGAGAATTTAAAACATTTTTGTTCGATCCTTTTAACTTGTTACATTCCTTACCTCACAAAATCCACCTGTTGATATCTTGGCTCTCCTCGAGTCCGTGTAGTGCGCCGCATTGTGGACCTCGCTCTCTCCTTCCATATGCGACCTCCGTATACCGTACTCTTCCTCCGAGTTAACCAGCTCCTTGCATTTAACTTTATCCTAGAAACATTTATAGTTATTTTAATAGTCCTGTCCAATTACTCGTTTGAAGTGTTAATGTTAAATTAATGCGTGCTATCATTGGACCAACCTCACTGGACCAATACTAGTTTATTCTACATGGAAAAATATACTTATAGAAATAAATATGAATTACGCTAGGCAATCCGTAAAATCCCTTCATGAATGACGTCACTTAGGAAAGTATTTAGTGTGCATCAATAATGTCGCACTTGATACTTGAACGAAGCATTAGCAATAACGTACGGGACCATGTATCAAATTAAAAGTTATGTATCTCCATTTGGTACAATCCTGTGTGTGCGTGGCCACGGAGCCACATGACTGATAATGTGTGGAGCACACGATGTTTACAAGCGAATAAAAAGGTATACGAACGTTGCAAAGTCCTGCGAGCTCGCCGCCGCTGACGGAGTCCTTGGCGCAGATCATTGACTTCTCAATGATGTAGTGGTAGCGCTCGGGCCAGTGCTTCTTGCAGTACGACTTGGCCAGTATCACCGTGTTCGTCTCCATGAGCACTGGCGAGTTTATCGTTTCCCTTTCGAGAGCCTAGCCGACAAATGTTTAGTTCTTTTTAGTAAAAATTTTAGCCGATTGTCCAAGTAATTTACTAACGTTATTTTTAACCCTTTAAATATAGTTTTAGAGTCATTAATCATTAGGCTATTGGCGCTTAGTTCTTTTGGTGTTGAGGATGTATGGGCGTAGGCGCTTCGCTGCTCGTTTGTCACCTAATCCTTATACCCTGGGGCAAACACTCTTGAATTGTAAAAAACAAACTAGGTTGAACCCTAATAACTCGTACTGCGTAACTGACTATTTGCGATTCTAGGGGCAAATATATACTGACGTATATCCACAGAAACTTGAACCCTAGAACCCAAGGGTTCAAGATAAGTTGGTTTATACGATTTTACAGTGTTGGTCTCAGATTTAGGTTGGTAACCCAGTTGTGATTTATCAATATACATATTATCTAACATACAATCTAGGTCCTGATCAAATAACAAATGAGGGAAAAAAGCCTGCTGCTGACGTCATTAAACTCAGGTCATGTGTTACCTCAATAGGGTCCCCGAAGTTATTTTGCGACCCCCAACCTGCCAGAGTCCCCATGGTTCCCGGCGCCTCCAGTTCGACGCTTTTGTTGTTAAATTGTATCATCTTTGGCGCGTAGTCGCAGCCGATGACGCGTCGCTCGAAGTTGAACTTGTCCTCGACTTTCACCACCGCTATATCGTTGATCATCCAGCGAATGTTCTCGAACTGATGGCCGTCGTATTCATAGTCTGTCAGTATAATTAACAGATATTGAAGAAAAATATACGAAAACAACTGACGTGCATTATAAATATAGTACATTATATTATAACTTTTTCTTCTAATTATACGATTGTTGATAACATGTTATCGAAATATTTTTTCAATCTCAGTATCCTTTTCACCCCTACTACCACCATTTAACCACCATATTGACATATGGCAACATTGAGGCTACAACAACCCACAATCACGATAGCTTTGTAATATTTAGTTATGGCTAAAATTAAATATGTATATGAAATATAGATTAAATCAGAATTGTAAAAGGTACGATATTTATAGGTGGAAAGAGTACTCACTTGCAGGTACACACTTCCACACCGCTTTCATTGCACCATTCTGTATACAGTCATCTCTGATTCCAGGCGGAATCCATCTGTATATTTTGGAAAATTGAAAGGATCAGTAAAGGTAGCAGTGGCGGATCCAGCATAGTCTGAATAGATCTGGGAAGGGCTTAAACCAGTTAGCTTCCATATGTTCGATAATTTTACGAAAGGCCAAGAGAAAACTGGATAAAATGTTAAATACATACAAAATTTTTAGACTGAGAACAACGGAACGTAATTTGAAAAATGTTTTTTTTTTAATTTTAAACAATAATTATTCACCTATTTGTACCGGACACGACATAAAAGTGTCCAATATTCTCGATGCAAGCCGCGGACGTCAACACGTAGCTCTCATGAATGATGACGCCGCCACAAAGCCAGTTTTTATCCACAACGACATTTTCACGCTCACGTGCAGGCCTTAAATATACCTGAAAGAAATATGTATATAGCATGGAAGACGTTATAAATACTATGGTTAAGGAAATATAGTACACTTATTTGAGTATTGGTGGCCACAAACTAAAAACTCAAATCTATAGTCGTGACCTAAACGTATTTTATTTTTGCACAAAGTCTGGTCAGATACTATTAGCATTGCCTTTATTTAGTATGCTAACATTCTGGTCATTCAATATTGGTTACTTTTATCGATTTAATTGCTATAACATCTTACCATAAACGGCTTCGAGTCCCCAGCTTCGTAACCTCTAAGAATCCTTCGAGTTTTGTTCAGAACTTCTACGCTAATGTTCAAACCGGTTATAGTTTCTGTGATGAACAGTGCAATCAGTTTTTAATATGTACTTATTTTACTGCTGTGAATGCATAATAATGTATCCTAATACAACAGCCCCATGTTTTATTTGGATATCTTAGTAGGAGTATTTCTAAGTTTTTCCAAGTTAGATGGGGTGGCGGGCAATGGTAAGGAAGAAGGAGAGAGATAGTTGAAGTCTAGTCTAACAGAGATTTCGATACGACCTATATTAAAAAAATCTTACCAATTTTAGTTAGAAGAACGAAAGATAATAAAAAATCAACGATATTCATGCTGTATATTAGTAAAATAAAAAATATATAATTTCAAATTTTAATTTCGTCAAATTTCACGCGTGAGCGCATTGCATGATTGTATGAATTTAATGACTTGAACGATGATTGACTTCATTTAACTATTAGTATTGATTTTATTCGTCATTTTAATTAATGAAGCCAGATTTACATATAGGTTTAAGAAGTATTATTTATTCTTCTGCATTTTGTGTGATGTGTTAGGTCGGTGGTGCAAACACTTTCCCCTTCCCATTGCGCTGTTCTTCTATGGTAGTACAATTTAATTTGCAGCTACAAACAAGTCATACAATGAAATTTACCTAGTTAAAAATTTACTTGCTTATATATTTGGCAGTACAAGACAGTTATAAAATATATAAATTATTTACATTGAACTAGGTAATAAGGTGACGAGATATAGAAACCGTTTTGTGCATATAGGCGATTATTATTATATGGTAAAATATTGAAGTTCGCGAAACCGACTTTATGATAATTAAAGACAAAGATGAGTAAGATATAAAGAATATTTTAACGGTAATGATGGCGCTAGTAGTCATATAAATCGCGGTGTAATGTAATCACGTTAGTTTGTATATTAAGTTCTTTAGTTTTATTTCGAACAAATGCCCCTTTAAATATAACCTTGAGGTTGACATAGTAAGGAAGAACCAAATTAATTATTTAACACACGAGATGGTATTTTGTTCATAACTGCCATCTATGGCACAGTGCTAGGCGACAAAAAAATATAAATAAGTAGCTCGACCCACTTTAACACCCGTGCTGCTGCACGAATTGTTTCAACATTTCGTTCTCATACAAATCAATAAACTTGTTTTTTTGCAATAAAAATGTTCATATTTATAATTGCATATATTACATTTCGGTTTTTCTTTTCGTAATACTTCTATTCAACAATAGATGGCACTGTGTGAACTTGAAATTTTTACTGATTAAAGTTGTGTCATCTTTTCGGCACTAGATGTCACAATAAAACATTCTTTATTTGAAACCCTTTCAACTTAATGACAGGTTGTCTATCAAGTTTTGAAATCTATCGAAAATCGAAATAAGATTATTATGTTAGCCCTCCATAAAAACAAGAAATGGTTTTATTATATAACTTTAAACTTTCGTGGTTAATAAATCTTTGTAAGAAACGGGATTCTTCCCACGATTAGCCTTTTTGAGCTCCCGATATAAAAAGAGGAGCCTAATAATAATTATCTCGTATAAAGGCCCTCTAAGTTAATATAATAACCCCATACCCATACCCACATATCTACCAACAGCGGTATAAAACGACAGATGCGGTATTTCTTAGAAACTAATAAAACCATTTTGAAAAAAAAAATAGTAAGGCGTTTTCAATAAATACCTAGGTAGGTACTTAACGTTAATAGACATCTAACAAACCACGAAAAAAACGGACACCAATTACTTTCTCTGTCTACCCTCAGCACCTATAGAGAGATAAGTAAATAAAACTAGGAACAGAAAATGATATTGCTATTGATAATTATATGACAATACTATATATTAAATGACAATACTATTATTACCTATTGTCATATTCAATATCGTACAAAGTGCATTAAATAAGAAACTCTATGACGTCTAAAGGAAGCATATTATACGTACTGAAAATCCGTACAGTTGAAAGCGACAAAGCTCCGAATGCCATCCACACATCTATATGGTTATGTTTTCACAACCGTAAAACTTTTGCACAACTTCCTGCCTCGCACAACTCTACCAGATTGGGCTAAAATCGTGACACGTTTGTCCACTATACACATAATATTAAAATTCATACAGCCTGCCAAGTCTGTACACAATGCTCTTAGATAAAGAAAACATCGTATGTAACTATCAAAATAATTAATTCCGTGCACGATTCATATTCGTAATGACACTTATCTAGATTTCAAATCCAAATGCAACCGACAATTACTATAGAAGCGATCGCCATATTGGAAGGTCCTTTATCGTACGCAGCCGTAATCTAACACCCTTTACCACTCGAACTGTCGCTCTCAATACCATAAAGAACCTATCTTCACCAATACATTATCCTTACTTATCTGTGACCATAACACGAAACTTGGGATCTATTTTATTATAAAGTGCATTGTCTGAAGGAGCTCAAGTCGACCAACGAACGTAAATAATTTAACTGTCTTAAAAGATTCAAAAATAGTTTCCTAACATTGCTCCCCCCTTAATATGTACACCATTTGTCAGGCCATAACTGGATTTAAATGATGCCTTATTGCACTGTACACGCCCTTTGACAAAATACTAGCTAGTTCTTTCTAATGCATTATGCCCCCTATTTCATGCAGTACAGTTGTCTCTTTTACTCTAAGGTTCTTACTGTTTCGGTACTTGTTTCAGGTTTGATAAAAACGTGCTAACATTACTGAGCTTTAATGCAAAAATGTACTTTAATTTAAGGCGATAAGGTTAAAAATACATTATAATAAAACAATTAAACATGGGGAGAACTCAAGAAGCTAGTAGAAAAGGACGGAGCAAGCCATTCTGTTAAAGTTGGCGAGTCGAAGCGCGTTTTTATGTTCGGAAATCGTATTAAGCTTTTGTCGGAAACTGTACCACTCAACGGGGTATAGTTGAGGCGTTTTGTGTGGTCACAGCATAGTTTGATTCTGAACGGTGGGGGTGCAAATGATTGGGCCGTTTACTGATATTGTGCGCGACGGTACGACCGCGGACGGACGAGCGTAGCGCGTAAACTATTTTTAATTGGAATTACGCGTTCGAGAACTGTCAATTTACGAATCATAGATAATAAAAAATATTTATAAAGAAATTGACCAGAACTTTTGTAGAAATTTATTATTAATAAATTTAGATAATTTAATGAACATATAAGTGATTTTTTTATTTATTGACGTACTATGGTGACAGATAGATACAAAAGTGCTTGTGTTTATTAATTTGTCGAAAGAAAAAAAACAAAGATGTCATCAATGCATTCAGATGATGATCAGGAGGAGATAAACGTGGACTCTGATAGCAGGTTGTCAGGGGCATGTGATAGAAGCGTGGGCTCCGAGGACCGGGACTCTGAGCACAGCTATCATAGATACCATAATTCTCCCAACGAGCATATGACTGATACTCAACAGAGGGTCAACCTGCCGTTCAGTATATCCCGACTCCTCGGTAAACAGTTCGAGGATATCGACAAAAGGAGAAATTCCGGAGAGAGTGACGATAGGAGTGATCAGGACACTGAATCGGAGAGTGCTAAAGATGAGGCGAGGGACAATTCGGGTTTGCCTTTAAATTTCTCCCACAATCCGGGCTTATATCCAAATTCTGGTCTATTGCTCAGGCCGGGGCTGGGCTTGGGCGCTGGTTACGGGTTCTCCGGGAGCCCGGGCGTTGTCCGGGTGCCAGCGCACAGGGCATTAGGGGCTCTGGGCGCTTGGGGTGTGGCGTTGGATCCCATGAGGCAAGCGGCAGCCGCGGCGTTCGCACATCAGGTCGTCAAAGATCGTCTTAATGGTGAGTGAAACCTATTATTACTATACTATATACTATCTACCTTTATTTCATTGGGGAAAAGCTTTAATAATCTTCGGATCTTTGTGTAAAAAGCTTTTTACTACGACTAACTCTACAAGGACGGTTATACAATACGAATGAATTTATATAGTTTAAGTACTGCCAGCAATAGATCAGTCATTTAAAAAATATATATTTAGGCTCACGTTTGGTACTGCGCCACTTCGAAACCCGATGAAACAGCGCAGTCCCTGTTTTACCTACTGGCAGAAGTAATAAGACAGTAAACGGTAAAGCAAGAGGCAAATATATCTGAAAACCAATGAAACTCCTGTCAATCACAATAAGGTCACAAAGGGCTCGATAGACCTGAAAATTACCCCAGGTTAAATTTCAGGGCGCTTAACAAACCCATTGTTCACTTATTTATTTATATCTAAGAGTTATACCAATAACATGGTCGAAATTACAAACAATGAAATACAATTACCAAGAACAAACAGATAAAGATTTCAAACATTGTATTTAACCATACATGCTCGATGCTCGAAATCTCCTTTCTTTAGTTTGTCTAGGACGGCCCAATCAACGCTGCAGCTCACGATTTTAACATAAATTATTGTTGTCACTCTTTCTCATTTATTCCTTTAACATTCCCGAACAACCGAGCATACCGTGTTCAATTTTAGTTACAACTATTTATCCCTTCTAATATGCCACAACTATCCCTTATAATGCCCTATCATCCAGAGTCACGCCTAGCCTATCCACGATATTAATAATTCTACGGTGCTTATTCTGGCATACTTAGTTTATCTTCTACTTATAGATTATGGTGAACATGAACTCTAATACGGCATTATGTATTCACAAACTTGTCTTTACAGGCAAATTCTGGTTCCTCACTACTATACTCATATCGCTCATTCTTTTTATATATTTCCTTCTATTATAGTAAGATATGGCATTAGAAATGTATACGGTCATCTGTTATTTGATCAGAACCAAGATTATATGTTACATAATATTACATTGGTTATTCACAAGTGGGCCGCCGAGCTAAATCTGGAGTCAACTCTCTTAAATCGTAAAAACCAAATTAGGTTGAACCCTTGCGTAGCTCGACGTTGAGGATTCTAGGCGTTAACTTTGTGTGGACGTCAAATTGAACTTATCAACATACATATTATCTAACATATAATGTAGGCCCTGATTTTACAGATGAGGCTATAAATTTCTTATACCATATCTCAGACGATTATCTGTCATTCGTGCGTTCTATATACATATTCAAAATGCCTTCGTATCTGCACAACATGCATTCCAATTATGTTATCTTCTTTAACCTTTTTCTTCAATAACTGTAGTTTGTAAGTGTCTCAATTCATTTATATTTATATGACGACACGTATTATTAAAACAAGTCCTCAATTTTAGAGTGAAGAAAAGTGAAATACTGCGGTCAAGCCCGTAACCCAGAAGGGGTAGGGAGAGAATATGGATTTTCATTAGGCGCGATCCTGGCACACTATTCTCGCTTCTTCTGTATCCATACATTTACGCATACATTTAAAACTACTAAATAGTTTTTCTAACGAATCACCAAAATACGGAGTGATTCACGATGAAGGTTTCAATGTATAATTTATTAGGGTTTTGTGTATGTTTATTGGTTTATGATTGTTTAAATAGACGTAGGCTGGTACACCTATGATGGATAAAATCTTGGTCTATTTGCAAAATACAAATCTACTAAACCGGGGGGATCGCGAGTGTGAACTAGAAAAACTAAGTTCGATAACAACGTGTACAAATGATTCTTCATCATTTAATTAGAAACAATGACAAAACGTCAACCTAAACACGGCGGTAGGTAAGGCTAAAGAACTCACCTAGCGATTTTTACCCGCGCTCGCCGCGGTTGTGGGCGCACGGCTTCTGTGGAATGCAGATAAGTATGTAAAAGTTGAATATCATTTTCACGCGTTTTACACCGCAACCTGTGCGATTGTAAAATGCGAACTATGGTCTTAAGTTGAGAAATAAAACCGAGAGCCCGCAATCGCGGCGGGCGGCGGTATATCGCGCTGTGAGATCGTAGCCTCAAACTCTCTTCACAGGATCCGCACATTCATAGTTCTGCCGTAGTCACGAAACAGATAAAAAAATTGGGATTGTATGGATGCTTCAATTGTCAATTTGATTAACTTTTTTTGCACAATTACTAGTAATATAATAAAAATGCACCGCAATGATGGTAAACCTTTCGATTATTATATGATAATATATACATCTAAATTATACTTACCCTCAATGAATACTATTAAAATGTATAGTTTGAAAAATAATGAACAACGTAATTTAAATTATATTTTTCGACTTTTTATTTTATGGAGTTAGATTCGGGAACGTAGAGGTCGACGCAGGGTACGTTGGGCTCCCACAAGATGTACTGATGATCCGGACAATGTTGCGGGCGTCCACTGAATGGGGACTGATCTTTGTGGCGATCACTGGGGGAGGTCTACGTCCAGCACTGGACTACTTCGACTAAAAGAAGGAGGAGAAAATTTTGGAATTGAACCATTCTGTGTATTAGTAGAGAGTAGTAGAGTTTCTATTTAGCGTGATTCTACCTATGTTTTAAATGTATTTCTTTCTTACCATCTGTTCCGAGTATTCCTTAGTCACTTGTCACCCACATGTTTATTAGACGTAGTGAAATGTAAAAAATATCTTATAGCAACTCTTGTTAGTGTGTCAGATATAAATGTAGATCTTAAGATCGATTCCATTTGCTGTTACATTCTCAAATGGCTTGTTTCCTATTGATATTTTTTTATACAAGAATGTAATATTATGACAAAATTATGACGTCATAATTAACAAATACAGAGTCCGAAGATCTTACCTTTTTAAAGTTCCTTGTCTACTGAGCAATCAAAGTCCAATTAAAGAGCCATTAAAGATAACGTTAAAATAATTTATTCATTAAAATATCGACCTGCGCGTTTCTTTGAGGTTACCCCGTGATTAGGTAGCTTTGATATCACCTTATAGATATACGCTATCATTTTTGGTGTTCATTTAGATTGCATATAAAATTATTTTAGATAACTTTGTAATGCTACGCGTTGATATCTATTTATCTTAAATATAAAGAGTGTACTTTAAGTTTCCATTGACAACTGGCCACAGATAACGTCGATATTTGTTTTTTTTTTTTATTTATTGCGGGCGGTAGAAAAGTAGAAAGTCTCTTTATCGAGATTGTCCAGATTAAAAATCGAATGATTTTTTTTTAAATGTCATCTTGATAATATTAAAATTAGTAAATATGCGGTCACGCCCGTAACCGAGTTTGTTTGCAACAAGCATATATTGCAATGAAACAAAGTAAACATACATACATCTAAACTTACAAGCTATGTAGTATTAAATTTTATTATTAAGATTTTTAATACGGTTTAACTTAAGAATTCAGATAATATGTATAGTCATAATAAACACAAAAATACATTTAAATTTCCATAAACAACGGAAAATCGTGAAATTTCTTTTGTTTTTAATTTGTCGCGCACGGCGAAAGCATTTTTATCGTGAGATCAGATTAAAATTCGAATGATTTTTTTAAAATGTCATCTCGCAGTATACACGAATGTACATTTATTTATTTAATTTACTTTTGTACATTTATTTATTTAATAAATTTATTTATTTAATGTAATATGTGATCTCCAATTGTCCAATTGGAGATCATATATAAGGGTTCCGTAGCATTATCGTTAAAATTCCGTATGGGAGCCCACTTAAATATTTATTTTATTAAATTTTTTTAGTATGTGTTATTATAGCGGCAACAGAAATACAACATCTGTTAAAATGTTCTCCGTCTAACTATCACGGTTGATGAGATATAGCCTGGTGACAGACGGAGACAGGCGGAAAGGCAGCGGAGTATTAGTAATAGGATCCCGTTTTACCTTTTGGGTACCCTCAAAAGAAGGACATCTAGTAAACCAAGGAAAAAGCGTCCCAATTGGGACGATTTCGGGTCTTCACTTTCCGGCCGCTAATGGCATATCTGCTATTTTTTGTATCATAATATCATTGATTATGTACAAAGTGATAATCAAAGTAAATATACAGCATTTATAAACAAATATTTTTTGCTAGCGTCTCGCCCCGACTTCGCACGGGTCGTAGAGCATAAATACGCCAACACTTTTTGTCGTATCTACCTTGGTAGTTCGTTTTTTTTCTATCGGACTTTGATGACACACAGTCAATTATTTCCTTTTTTATGTGTTTTTTTTCGTATCGAGTTGGGATTGGGGACGCCTAGTGATCGGTAATTTGTATAGCCGAGGCGCCGCCGCGGGTCTTTCTGGGGACAAATATTTGTTTCGGTCGCTGTTAAAAAAATGATAAGGATTATTTGAGTGAAACGGTATAGTAGGTAATGGAATAAGATTCCCTAGTCTACCTTAGCCTTTTTAAGTCCATCGCCATTATATACCTTTGTTGGTCACTTAAAGATTTGCTTCATAAATGTCAAGTAAACTCAAATTTAAGACCATCAACAAAAATATTTACTTGAAAATGGTATAGGAAACATATGTCTCCATCGTCGGTGAAATAAGATCGAAAAAATGAAGTATCGCTTCGAGAAGAAGCAAGTATAGTTCCAATTACACGTAACACTTTAAAACTCATGTTTGTATAACGGTTATACAAGCAGTTTGAAAGATGACAGTGATTGAGATGACATTAGGGATGTGAAACTAACAAATCAGAAACAAAATTACTCGATTAATGCGAGAAATCGATTCAAAATGTTATGACCATTTGATTATTTTTAAATTATCAATGCATTAAAAGGACGTTTATCTTATGCTAATATGTTTAACTTACACTTAAATTCCAACGCGAAAGATTATTTCTAATAAAAATACAATATTATTCGATAAATTTTCGTTATCTTCGTTAGTTATCGAGACGTTGTTTTTTTTTACACTTACGTAATTTTTGCGACCACCAAGGCTGAGGAAGCGCGGACGTCCAGCCTATAATTGAGACAATAGACTGTCCCTTCCGTGCGTGCGTCGGAAATACTTAAGAGATGACGAAAAAACAACCTTACTCATTTTAGCGCCAATAATTTGACAGGTTCATTTTTTTTCCCCGTCACAGATTATCGTCGGCGTTCCTTTTGTTAACACTTTTATTTTTAATGTAAACGTATAACTATTTTATAAATATTTCCTGGCCTGTGTATAAAATACAAACTTATCCTATTTGAGGTTTATAAAATTTGAACTTTAATTACCTACTAATCAAGTACAATTTTTTTCCTATAAAAATCTTTTGTAAAAATGAAATGGTCTGCCGTAATATCTGTCTGTTACTTAAAAATCATGTTTTCATGTGCACTAGCTTACAGAATTTATCTGATAACCACACTGCGCTGCGCTAACCCATATACACTACAAGCATTTCGAAGAGGCATCCAAAGGTTCATCCTACATCCCCTCCCTCATTAAATTCTCTTCTTCCTCGCATCCTTTTCTTATTAAAAAGGATGGAAAGGGGAAGATGACAAGAATTAAGGCCTCCTGCACCCCTCTTATCGAAGGTAACGCAAATTACTTCTACTTCACGCCTATCTTCTGTTAGGTAGTGGTATTTCACTAATATAAGTTAGAGTGTAACTTAAGCCTTGGCTTACGCCGTTACTGTATTTATTATATCACCAGGCATTATAGAAACATAAGTTTGTTTAGATTCTCATTTATTTGTTAGATATACGGTAAACAAATTATTGTTTTTCGATATTTTATTTGCAAATTAATACCCAAAAATAGACTTCCATTTTTACTAATTAAATTTCCATATAAATGACACGAAATAAGATATCAAACGCTTAAATTTATCGATAAATCTAGCTTCGATTACTAACGTAATTTCATGATAAGATACGTAATGTGGACGTTACTTTATGTGAAATAAATGTTAAATTAAAAAAAAACGGATGAAATAAATTAATCATTTTGAAAAGAATGACTTTTTAATGGTTATTTTAAAGATATAGTGATTTAAGTAGCCTAAGGTCGTATATTTTTTAATTGTAGATAGCATAAAAAATCTTATCCTGTAATTGAGGAAGATATAGTTTAGTGATTAGGCCGCTTGAGAGTATGAATAAAAATAAATAGGTGTGCCGCGTAGAGATGAATCAAATGACTTTATCGACAGAAAAAGTAAAGAAATCTGAAACAAGAAGTATAAAATATTCACGCACGTTTTCTTAGAGGCCATCCCCGTCAAGTTGGCGCATTGGAACGACTGCTCCTGGATGCTTTTCTGTGATAACGATATGTTTGTTTGTTCCGGATTAACTCAGAAATTACTGAACCGATTTTAAAAATTCTTTCACCTTTAGAAAGCCTTCTTACTAACGAGTTATCAGTGAGTGCATTAACTAAGTATGTGCATTCGCTCCGAAGCGATTCTATAACGAACTTTGCTATCGCTGTAGCTAACACAACAATCACTAGCTAGTCGATATCGTTTGTCAAAATGTGCCACTTGTCTTCGCATTTGTACGGATTAACATTCGCTAAATTGTCGATTCGTTTGATGGAATAAAATAACATGTTAAATGTCTGTCTTTCGTTTCGCTAACTATAGACCACGTGACATTTCGAAATCCTATTTCAGTTCCATACATGTTGGAATTTTCTACCAGCGTTATCGCGTATGGAACTGGACTGGACTATTTATTGAAGAGAAAACTTCTTTAGCCGCGTTAGAATATTTTTGGTGCGGGAAAATCTTATAGGTTTTAACAACATGGAACATGAACAATGAACTATTGTCGCGCCTTCCCACCTATTTTGAGTTTTCACTTCTGTCAGCAGTCCTTATGATTGCTTGTGTTTTCTCTATTTATCTTTGTGTATGTATGATAATGTATTAATTTTTTCACGTCCTTAAATTCTTACAGCTGCAATAAATATGTTACAAACTGATAGACGAGAGATAATTATTTTATTTGTGTAACTGAGCGTTTTGGAGCGTGTCCCCTACAGTTTCCGTCGGTTTGCGGTTGTCGCGCTTTGACGACGCTCTGTAAGTGGCCAGCCAGTTACTTTACTAAAGAACTCAATGCTTTATTATCTGTGCCAATATCTAGAACGAAGAATTTTAATCTACGATACAGGAGATTACTTAATTCTATTTTCGAAATATTCCTTGGTGTTGTAAAACATGCCGGAAAATAAAAAAAATACCTTAAATTTTCTAAGCCAATTTAAATATCATTCAATTTTAAAATAAAATTACATAATATAAAAATTATAATCTCACAAGATTGTGTGCCAATTAATGAAAGAATGGTAACAAGAAGTTTAGTCGTCAAATGATATTTATTTAAAGTAAATTTTATATTAAATCAATCAATAATGTATAGGTACGCTAGTAGTCGAATAATTAGTAGTAGGGAACTAAACGAATTTGACTATTGTTGTGAATCATCTCATCTAGGACAAGCGATATCATTTGGAAAGTTAAAAATAATTTTGAAATTGATTTACAACATAAAACAAATACTCCTTAAGACCATAAAATGAATAATCCGTAAAATTAATTGTTTATTTATATTAGAGTAGAAGGCAAACAAGCAACGGGTGGTCTAAAGTTTGGTGATCACCGCCGCCCATGTTTGCAATCCACAATACCAGAGGAACTCTTGATGCGCTGCTGGCCCACAACGAAAGAGCTCTTTTCTTGAAGGAACCCTAGTCATAATGGCTTGGAAACACTGCTATAGACATAACTCCACAAGATGGTAGTTACGGGAAGACAGTGCAGTAGTTTCCCACCATAAAGATGTTTTGTTCTTGGAACATCGAAAAGGGACTATTTATTATGTTGATTAATTTGAGAGTTGATTCAAGATCAAACTCCTTACCTTTTGTTTCATTTTAACACTTGCATAGAATAGATAGAGAAAATATTTTTTTAGTGTAACAAAATCATCGGAACGTTTCAGTGAATCAATAGAGAGTATAATTGGGCGCTCAATGATCTCGCCCGGTAATGGCCGGGCCGTTTCCGCTTTCGAGCCATTATAGGAACCACAAAATTTTACCTAACAAGCGTTTTGCTTTACTTTAGCGATACAGAGGTAGGTAGGTAGGTAATCGATTTTATTTACTTATTTCTTTTTTCTTATAGAACATCATTTTTCTTATTGCTGTTGCCAGTGGTAGAGCCCGTAAAAACTGTTACACGAATTGGTCGGCTCGATGAAATACCATGACCTCACAGAAGATAGGCGTGAAGTAAAAGTATGCTTCAGCGGGTCCTATGATGAGTGAGATGCCGGAGGCCCAATTTCAGACTAGAACCAAAAGCAGGCCCTTGTGGTCCTACCCAGTCCGGAATGGCAAACATGTACCGTAAGATGCAGCTTAGGTAGGCTGTCGCAAGATGGACCAACCATCTCGTCAAGATTGCGGGAGTATACTGGATATGAGATCGATCTTTGTGGCGATGAAGGGTAAGCCTACGCCTGTCAGTTGATGATATTGACATCTTTGTGTCAACTAGATATCATCTATTGTGACATTTTAATCATTATTTAGTATTTTATTATTAAGTTTAATTCGTGTTATATTTCGGTCAAAGTTTAATATTCATCGTATAAACCAGTCTGTCCATTTGTTCGGTCTACACACACGTTTGAAGTCCGCCGACCACTTGATTGTATAATTAATAGCGGCGAGTAATTGCTGTTTTACAATAGTTTGTTTATTTTATTAGCGCGAACGACCGCCATTTGCCTCAATAAAATAATGAATCGACGGGATTTTAAAGAATAAATTCTGTTTTCAAATATGGAAACTGGTTGTAAAATAAAAGGATGCTTGTCATATTCGTGTGTAGGTGTATCTTTTAGAGAGAGGTTTAGATGTTTAAAGAAAACTGTGCATCTTTTATTTTAAATGAGATGGACAGTAATAGTGTACATTAACAGTTCACGAAGAATGCGCTGATATTGATATAAAAAGGTTTAATATCTCGAACAACAAGAAAAAGGAATTTTTGTATTTCTAGAATTAAAATTAATTCTTTTTAAAATTCAAAATGCTCTGCGAAATTGTACTATTTTATTTTTATTAGCTAATATGTATAATTACCAGCAGAATACAGTCCACCGAAATCTCGTCATGGTCCTTCGAGCAGGATATGAACCAGCGATCTATGGATATTGCGGATTTACCTGGGTCTAAAAATTAATTAATTAATGTACTATTCATTCTCAATAAGTAACGTTTGAAAGTCGTAGATAGCTGATTAAGAATGGGTGAGCTAGTTGTAAATTGTCTCTTGTACGCCGATGACCAGATCATGTGTGCGTCATCGGCGGAGGACTTACAACTTATGCTGAATGTAGTGAATGATTCATTAGAATGTAAAGGCAATGTACATAAGAGGAAAGTAATGGTGTTTGAAAGAGAACAAAGTAAGACTACAATTAAAATTAATGTTAACGGTAAAGAAGCGGAACAGGTGGAAGAGTTCGTGTGTTTGGGATGTATGTTTAGTAGAGACGGTAGGTTATGTTAAAGATTTTGAACAACGAGTGAATGCGGGAAATAAAATGAATGGGGCTATAGGTACAGTAGTGAGGAGTCAGAATGTGTCTATGAAGGCTCGTCTGGCAATACACAATGCTGTACTAGTCCCCACTTTAATGTATGGAAGTGAGAGCTGGGTTTGGCAGGAAAAGCAAGTTAATGCCGTTGAGATGCGATCCATAAGAACTATTTTAGGCGTAAATTGAATGATATGTGTGACGTGTGGCTTAAAAGTGGATCTTGTGACTAGAACTGAGAAAGGTATGCTTCGGTGGTTCGGGCATGTTGAAAGAATGAATAAAGAGAGAATAACGAAACAAATTTATATTGCAAGAGTGAGTGGCAGTGTTTGGCAGTGAGATATGTGCCAGGATCGCGCCAAATGGAAACCCATGATCTCTGCCTACCTCTCTGGGTTACGGGCGTGAGCGCATATTTATGTTATTTTATTATTCATTCTCACGATACCCATATTCATCCATTCAGACATGTACCCAATAAATACCTACTCTTGATCTCTCCCAACATATTATCACACAGTATTACATAATCTTATCTATAATTAAGGCACAGATAAAATAATCTGAGGTGCCTTATAAAATAAAGATAAATTGGAAAAACTTCAAAAATTTATTTCACTTAAAGCGTTTTTTATCTTATAGGCAAGCTACAATATCTCGTAATGTTTAGAATTTACGCCTACATTTTGTTGGTTCTTTATCAACGGAGATTATTGATTTCAGAACTGTTAAATTACATATACTATCAATGAATATCGTATCGAATTTCCGGTCGTGTGATCTTTTACTCGCGGCGTCGCTTGCGTTGATGTCCTTAAATTCATTTAAGACCCATCTTACCTATTACTACTAACTTAGTAAAGTTATTTTTGGGATAAAAGGGTGAACCGTGAAAGGGTACCAAAAACAAACATACATTCTCATTCATAATATTAATCGTTGGGATTGTGTCTACAGCAGACATGTCTAATGAAAATAGGTCAAAGTTTAGTTTTTGTCTCACATACATTTTTTTTAATTTAATCAACATAACATTGTAGTGGAATCAAAACGTTATGCTTGTCGCATAAGATACTGTTTACATTGATAATGCAATTTTAATTTGGCGAAGTAGGGATATCACTAAGCTCGATATACAAATTGCCAACAGATGCCGTCTTTACGCTCCTAAATTATATAGCTGGGGCAACCTTTTATCTTCATTCGAGGAATAAAATACGGTTCGCGGAAGAAAGAAAAATATTCAAAGATACTTTTAAAGGATATCTTGTGAATAAATATATGTAAAAAAATATTTGTTTGAGCGTCAAACGTTGATTTTTTTAAAAAATTATAAATACACATTCTAATAATATTCTCTGTCAATATTCGGTCGTTGCCGTCTCGACCTGGGAGATACTATGATCTTACAAAATACGGGTATGAAGTATAGATATGTACTTCTCCCTTTCGTCTAAAGTTTGAGGTGCCCTAGGCCCTTGCGAAATCTCTTATCTATTCCTCCTCTTTGCTACAAGAGTCTGGCAATACAACCATAACTCTTGTGATTGGTGCGAAAGTTACTGGCCTGAAAAGTCCCACATAGAGACGAAAATATAATGTGTACGTTAAAATTAAGCGGTAAGCTCACGACAAACATATATATCTTATTGTTAATGTGTAACATTTAAATTCCAAGGTGACGCACCACGTGCAGGTTTTAAATTTAATCTTATGAACAACACTCGGTAAAAAATTAGCCAAACCGTATTAAACTAAAAAGAAAATATATTGAACTTTCTTTAGGTTCACAACACTAATGTCGCTTGAATAATCTGTGAGCGTTACACTTATCGTAAAATATATTTCAACACATTGTCTAACGTCATATTTAAAGTGAGACCGTTTTACCTTTCCAACCCCACGATACGCACAAGAAAATCATCGATATAGTAAAATACAGGGATAATACTGTGGTGCTTCTCGCTTCCCTCGCGCCCGCATTTCCCCCGGGAAAATGGGATAGCTGTTATGAAAATTTGACGCGCACCAATATGCGATGATACGCTCCCGGGTTATATTTAGGGTTGCCAGTGAAAAGTATCGATAATAAAATATTAATTTATTTATTTTAACCAAGTTTACAACTTTTATATATTTTACAGTTAGATTGTTTGGTGTTAGTTGGTTCTTTATCTTGGCTCTGTACAGTTCACTTATTGGTATATATTTAAACCTACAATTTAACAATGTAGAACTAACAAAATAAATAAAGTTATTTATTCGATGGCGTGTAAACAAAAAAAAAACTTTTATATTATTATACACTACATAAAGGTATATATAAAACTACATAAAGGTAAAGTTATTAAAAGATCGCGGATTGTTATAACACTCACTCGCTTCTCACTTATCCGTTCATAAATCTACAAATACATGCTTGTTAACTACCTATCTTACCAATCTAGTCGATATTGTTTGTCTAAGACGTCGAGTCCAGTACCGAAATCTACCAAGAACTTGCAAATAAAGCCAAAAGTCCGTCGAGACGGTAAGAAATTATCACATCTCGTAAGACAAAAAGCGGTAGATTTCGTAGCGAAAGTATGTGGTTTTAGCAATTTAAATATACCTTACATAAAGCGTAGCAACGCATATGTATCTCTTGGTTATTAAGGATGTATATTGCTTACAGCTGTCAATAAATAGCGTAACGTAATCATTTGATAGTTTGTCGCCATAACCATAAAAATTTATCACATGTAATTTATAAGGTGTCAAACAAAATGCGATCGATTTTAAATCTTGGTGATTTCATTTTATTGATTTAAATAAATAAAATGATATCTTTGCACTAGGTATATATCTAATTTTAGAAAAACTATTTATGACGCCATAATTTAAAAGACAAAAATAGCCTTATGAGAGAAGTGTTGTCACCAGTGAAAAAGAGATACAAATTAAGAATTTATATTCCTGTTCTAGGTTAATGATTATAAGTTCTTGGGCGATATCTACTGATTTTGATATTTAATTTTACATATTATTTTTTTAATTTCTAACCGCTATTTCGTCAATACTCAAACCAACGGCAAATACATTTCTTATTTATAGTCATGGGATTATTTAATAACTACTGTTTCACTGATGGCTTTATCCTTAAGTATACTTGCAGGGGATGGCACCAATGGTTACCAACTTACATATTTTGCAAACATTTATGAATACAAACTAGTTGAGCGATTTTGAAGAGTATGCTGTCATTAGTATCGCGTTCACCCCCCCGGGGTATCACAGTGCTCATTAAGTATAAAATCCACAAGTAAATCATTAAACTGTCAATAGTCAATTTGTATGACTGGTGTTTGACTTCCTATACACTTTTGTATCATAAAAATAATCGTTACTTATCAAGCCTTTTCAATTCTTTCGCTAGAATCACACCTATTATACTTCTAAATGACCGCATCTCAACGGCATTTTTTATTCGCTTGCTATAACATAATTTAGCACCATATTAAAATGCTATTGATTTTTAATAACCGATAATTGCTATATGTTAAGTTCCAGTTCCATTATATTTTGTATTCAGAATTTTAAGATCATTCAGCGACATCATTATGATCATTGATTGATCATAATGATGTTGCTGGCCTTTTAGTAGCCACGTTAAGATATTGTACACACTCAGTTAAATTAAAAAGAAACATATTTATTTTTTAAACATATTGTTATTATTACTTTACATATACATGGATGTTCTTTTAAGCAAAATTGGCTTACGTTAGAAAGTTCCGCTTGTCCTTAGCATTGTAAAATGTAAGTACCTTAACAAATTGCAACTTTTTATGTACATGATATTTAATACATGAATTTAATTTATTGAGAATTTAAAATAATATAAAAACACGTGAAAGAAAATAATTGAATGATATATATAAACATAAACATTGAAATGATATATATAAATGAGTGTACATTATATTTGTTCCATATAGACTGCGAAACGGTTTCACAGATTTCGATTCAGGAAATGTTCAGATTGGCCTAACGGGTGATCCACTGAGTTCCTTGGAACTTTATTATACGGATATACAGATTACTAGTTATACATAAACTAGTGTTATTGTAAATATACTAAGTGTTACATACTAACAAAGTGTTTCATACTAAGTGTTATTGTAAATATACTAACTAAGGTACTAGTTAATGAAATTGCCAAAAATATATAATTGTATTCCTTGTAACGACACACACCACACACGGCGTAGGGTAAAAGCCGATGTATTTTATCGGCAATCCATAACTTGAGAGGTTATAAAAAGTGCCATATTTCAAATGTGTAAATATACGAGAAAGCTTTCCCTCCGGGAGACACGGACCGGTGTACGTAAAATATTATATTGCTGTTTATATTTTTCGCTTTAGAGATTAGAAGATTGTGAATATGTTAAGTGATATCGCATATAAAAAGACGTGTACGTGGGAAATGCTCCTTACTTGTTGGTGGACTGTTTTGTATTGTACGTGATATACTGTTGACAGTATCTAAGAATTTGGAGTAAAATATGAAAGACACTCCATCGCATTTACTAGTATTGTCTTGAGAATTAAAAAAAAAACTCAGGCAACTCACAAGCCCTGCCGACAACTCAAAACTCAAAACAGAAAGGCGCGGCGCGACAAATAGCAATCCTATATTCATCGTTTGTGCTCATCAAAAACCTAACAAAGTACATAATAAATTGTTTGATTAGACAAGGTTTGTTGAATTCTTTGCGGATTTGCAATTTAAAAATGGAATTTAACATTTTGATAATATGTAGTAGATTTTGATTTATCGATTTCTTCTTGTATTAAAATTTGAATTTTATTTTAAAGACACAAGGGTTAATTTTTGTGATGAGCAAATGAAATGAGCGGAGGTGGATGAGGTCAACCATGACGCGAAGTTTTTCTCCTACCAAAAATCACTCAAAGCGACTAAACAAGATTTCACTTCAAGAAAATTCAGATTAAACTAGATAGAACTATGCCCATTTTTCACTTGACTGTGTATAGAAATGAAAGAAATCTTAAAATTATGCTAATTTAATTGTATATTAATTACGCCAATCGCAATGTTAATAGAAACACAGGATATATTTTAATTCGTATTCTACGTCAAGGGTAAACGTATTACCATGTTTTGAACACATCTCAACTACACTTTTTTACGACGTTCCATTTTACACACTGCTACTTGGCCTTTTGAACTCTTTTTCTGAGTTTTATTAATTATTCTACGTTTTATATAAGCAAGTAATAATTAGACTTGTACAAATTTTATTAGGCTTTATATATTACAGATATAATAATTAAATAAATAATTCATGCAGTATGTAGAGTTCGCACGACTGAAACGGATTTTTGTTTGACATTTGACAGTTCCGCGATTGGCATCAGTTTCGGCGCACCGCAGCAGTCCTTCCCTCGTTGTTATTGTTGCGTTTGCGTCTCGTTGTGTACTGTGCGATGTTGTGTGTGTCAGTTTAGACGATAGCTAGGTAAGTATTACTATTTTAGACTAAACTTCGAGCGTTAATAATCTGTTGTTTCTTTTTTTTTTTAAATAAATAAAAATAAATATGCGCTCACGCCCGTAACCCAGAGGGGTAGGCAGAGATCATGGATTTC
>JWHW01050223.1:195052-209679 GCA_000931545.1 Papilio glaucus | reverse complement strand
AAAAAAAAAAAAAAAACTAGTTGTGCCACGCGGTTTCGCGGTACACATCCCTTGCCTTTGCTAATACATCTTTTACGCTTAGTATTTTTTTTTCTTTCTACTCGGCTCCCAAGGGTCGTAGCGTGATGTTAAATCCGTAATAATTGAGCTGTCAAATGCAAAAAGGATTTTTGTAATACGATTCGTCAAAACAAACAACGTCTTCAGCTTTATTAAATAAAAAAGTAGTCTACCGAACTTAGGGATATCTTTCTAACAGTGAAAAAAATTTCAAAATTGGATAAATATTGCCGGAGATTACCCCGAACATCCAAACTAACTAACTTTATCTCTTTATAAGAACTTATCGGTTTTAAACGATCAGCGCGCATTCCATTTATCGCAACTGTCAAACGACTGACAGTTATGTCCCTAAAGCATACATTAGGAAAGTTAATATATTATTTAAGTTTTCTAATTTTCCTTGCAACTTTCTTAATTTTTTCTTTCGTGGGAATTAGGGATTCATTTTTATAAATGTACATATAAAATTACTTTAAGGTCCTTTAACAAATTTTGTCCAGTTGTTTTAAGCTATATAAGCAATTAAATTTATGTATTTGCATTCAATAATAATTTTTTTTTGCAAAATCATCCGTTTACTCAATTTCTTTATAAAGGCTTTTACGGTATTTCATCAGGTGCCATGTAGAAACGTACGTAAAAGCTTTTTACATTGGAAAGTACCTTATTGTTGTGATATTTGATTTTTGAAGGCTTTAAATAAATATGACTTTGTATTTCAATTGCATGAGTACTTTGGCGAATAACATTTTACAGCTAATTTGTAGTAATTTACATATAGCATACTAAATGTTCTAATTCTTTCATACGTGTTGTTAACTAATCTATACTAATATTATACAGAGGTAAAGTTTGTGTGAGGTTGTACGTGGTAATATATCTCTGGATCTACTGAACCGATTTTGAAAATTCTCTCATTGTTAGAAAGGTATATTCTCCCTGAGTGTTTTAGGCTATGTCATATATAAATTTTGTGTCACGATGTTTGTCCGTGATACATTCAGGAACTACTAAACCGATCATAATGAAATTTGATCACTATGTGTACTTTTGTCCAAATTAAAGGATAGCACAGTTTTTACCTCGATTTTTCTATTGCTACCTGAGCGAAGCCGGGGCGGTCCAGGGTCACAGCCCATCCAGTTTAAAATAAAAATGGATGAGCTGTATGTATGTACCCATAAATTATCCTATTGTCAACTTCTTCGTGCACATCAGCCCTCGCATTACTTCGTTACAGTAACTGGATTCAGAGGTCGAGCTCTTACGTCGCTTGGCCGGATGCTCCATTCTCTACCGTGGCTCGGAGCCCCTTCAGATGGGACCTCGGCTATGGCTTTGGGTTAATCGTTTGGAAATCAGAATATTCATATTGTGCGCGAGAGGTTTGATAGATGCGATAGGATATAGCCATTAACGAGGTACTGTCAGAATGTACATACATGCTCATATGTTGTATTTTGTTCCAAACTACTTATAGAATAAATAAAAAGTGAACTAAAAGTAATTTCAAACGATTTTAAAGCGTTAAACCGTGACATATTTTACGTTTTCGTTTATTTCTCTGCATATGTTGTTACAAAGGTAACTAACTACCTGAGTACCTCAATCACGACGTTGAAAAAGATTTTTGTCAAAGAGTTTTGTATTTCAATTCAAGGCTTAAAAAATTCATAAATAGGTAAAGAAGAATAATAGATTAATATCGCAGTGATAAAAGATCGAACATATAAATATGTCCGTCGTAAATATAAAATTAAACATTTAATTTGTTATTTCGCTAAAAATGGTAAGGTAATAAAATGTTAAATTGATCTATAAAGATGGTCTTATGTATTTCAGTGGGCCCATTATCGAACTGGGAAGTAATTTAGTGGTAAGCTTAGTAATAAATGTTCATTATGGACTGTTAACATGGTCGATAATTTTATTCATGGCCAATACCCCTAAAATCTAAGCTATGAGCTAATTTTAGAAAGCTTGTTTTTTTTTTAACTTTTACAGTAGATCTCGTTATCATAAGCAGGTAAGTTATTATAAAAGAGTCTTAAAATACTAATTACAAAAGTATATACGCGAACATTTCAAAAAGTATTATAATGCTATTACGAAATGCAATATTAAGGTACCATGCCGCACGTAACGTTTTGATAACCGTAGGTAAATAATATATTTATTAATTTTTAAATATACTTTTTGTATTGTGTCGCTAATTGGCAACATTATACCATTATTCATTTATTTATTTATAACAATGCAACATTAAAAAAATTATTAAAATTCGATGTTATATGAACTTTGATTATCATTTACAATAATTGTATAAATGTAAGTGCGTATATACTACATTGAACTTATATATAACAATAAATAATAAATTAAAAAACATTATATTTAATACATATATTCCTACGGCTGTATGTTCATCCTAGATAAAATAACTTTTTTTCAGTCTTACGTGTATTATGTTTGTATCATAAATTTAATGTTAAAATTATAGAAGTACGCAACTTCTTGGTACTTTTCCCAACTCCTAAAGTGTAATTTATCGACACAACTGTCACTAAAACACCCACGCTATGTGGATGTATCAAGTGTATTAGGGAATATATTCTATAGGAATCAATACATGTCAGCCTTCTTCTAATGTTGGCGCAAATGTTGATACCAATGCTATGCACTGGTATCAACATATATACCTCTATTCATTTCTGCAATCAGTATTGGGGCCAACTATAGAGCCAACATAGACAGTCGCTCTTACAGAATTTTCATATGTAAAAGAATTAAGGTCGACTATTCAGTGTGAGATATATAAAGAGAAAACAGAGAAGTTATGGAACTTCGATCGAGTCTAGTTCCAAAGCTATCGGGATGACACGGACTTAGATGCTGGTATACTTATAAATATTCACACTGTGCATATAGAAAATTTTAATCCAGTATAATTGTGGACGATTTCTAGGTTAAGAGTGTCTTTCGGCCATAAAAGTTTTTACGATCGATACTTAATATTTCGGATTATCTATATCGATAATTCTAACCATAGATAAAAAATATGTTCGATTTTATTACTCTTAATTTTTTAGTCTCTGCTATTCGAATAGTAAAAAAAAAACAAATTGATGATTTAATGATAATTTATGTTGATACTAATGTAAGCGCTACCGCTGGCAATATTTATATATTCAGTGGATTCGTTTATCTGACTGTGATCTTAGTTTAAATTATTAAAATAATATTAGAGGTTATTATTTGTTTTTTGCATATTTTTGAATTGACATAAAAATATATTACGACCGACATACAATATTCTTAACGTGCCTGTTACTTCAACATAGTAATGTGATTGGAAGCAGTTAAAATTTTAAATCTAAACAGGAAATAACGAATGTTTTTCTAATAATGAAGTAATTCTATTTATAATATAAATATTATTGAAATGTTTCAATCTCAACGTCCAACAGATGTAAATAGAAAACAATTCGAAACTAAAGTATCAATCTGTTTTAAGCAAAAGATGTGATAAACCTTTTCCGGAGATGAAAATAAAATAACAGCATATCGACCATCGATACCAATACACCTACATAAACAAAATAGAATCAGCATACATTTACCAATTACACAGCAACAGTGGACGAATCGACGAAAAATGAACGGACTCAGTTCTCATACATTTTGCATTCCACCTACCAACATACAAAAGACCAGTGGTTACACAACGGGGTTACGTTGTCTCATGGAAAATTCAGCCGAAGGCGGAATGCAATCGGCCCAGTGCTGCCAACATTGCAATTGGGAACAAAGGCGGAACATTTACAAAATGGCCGGTCTTATAACGCCAGGGCTGGCATATTTTTACAGTACTAGTGATCCGGCCTTGCTTCGCCCGGGAAGCCGTTTCAGAATCTATAAGTAACATTTATACATACACACATCGCCTTTTATATACCTAGATATACACTTGTAATAAAAAAATGGATGCCTATGTGCTATTCCACACTATCTATCTCTGTGCTAAATTTCGTCCAGATCCGTTTTTGCGTGAAAGAGTAACAAACATCCATACATACAAACTTTCGAGTGTTACCTGCATCATCATTGGTCTTTATCATTGATTGCTAGAAGTAGCCTTCTCTACTCCTTCCAAGTCTTTCCTACTCCATATGTCATCATTATAATGTTAAATATTATGAGACATTAATAAAAGCTAATAAAATAAAATCTCATAAAATAAATAGCTATCTCCACCGATGCTATCTTAATTAAGAAGGGAGAATTTAAAATTTTCTAATTAATCTAAGAAGGGAGAATTTAAAAAATGCCTCCTGGACCGGTGAAATACCACGACCACAGAGGTCAGGCGTGAAGTAGAATAAATTATGAAATTTAATTACTTATTTATTTGCATTTTTATTTTTGCGGCAGCCCTGTGACTATTGTTTGGACGCGTTCCGTTTGTCGTTATGCATGTAGGACACGGGATCGTACATTTCGTTGCATGCCCGGTGCCCACCTCACTTTTGCTCTGTTTTTGTTCGCTATCGTCTGTCGTATTTTACGCTTGATAAAACTCAGAGTTTGTAACACTAGTTACATTTTGTTGTTCTTTTTATATACATGTTATGGTTTGATAATGGAATTTAAATACTCGCTCTGGGCATGAATTTTAATGTTGTGCAGTCGTGTAACTTAAAATAATGCAGCCTTTGATTAATGCATTTTTATCTGAGTTTGGGGAAGAACTGAACAAGTCAAGCTTATGAGAGAGAGGTTGGTTGACACCTATTAAACAATTCTGCGCATCTCACAAAGAAAGCGTTTTCTCTATAATTAGTGTAGGAGAAAGCAATATTAAGAAGATTAATTTATCATGTAGATAGTAGTGTAGTGTAGATGTTACTTCTAGGCTTTGGCCTACCTTTGTGTACTGTACTTTCCACTTTAAACAAATTATGCATTATAAAAAATTGATAGTTTTAAAAACTAAAATACACTAAGTGCCTATTACATAAAGTCTCTATTGTTTTTTTTTAATTTTTGCTGGAAAAAAATTAGCTAATATTTTTCAAATTTAAAATGAAATTATTTTTTCTTAAGAATCTTGATTAAACAAAGTTATGAAAATATATGAGCATCGGTTCCTAACACAAGTGTAAATTATGCCGAAAGATTCCGTTACATACAAACATGCACACCTTAATAACAGCACATTAAAAGAATATGTTGTATAAATATTTCAACAAGTCTTATTAAATCATACGAAGTACATAATACTCAGCCAAGACTCGGAGGCGCTGACAAATGGGACTATCTGAGTGATGGAACGCCCGGCTCTAATCCCAGGTGACGTCAGACTCCAATTAGACGTCAAGCATTCGTCTTCTCGTTCTTACATCTTTATCCCTTTAGAGGTGGCGCGAAATGTTAGTGCGATTTTTTTCGCTTTTAAACGAAAAATAAGAACTGGAGAATAAGCATATTGCTGACGCATGTTAATCAAACTATCCTGTAAAATTTTCTCTGCTAAATATCGTCTAACATGGCTAAAGAAGTTTTCGCTTAAAATAAATGAGTTGTGAAAGTGAGTTATCAGATGTCAAAGATAATAGAGATAATTATATGTAAGTACTTTTTACTCAATACAAATGAATCAAATCATTATAATCGTACTCATTTGATGCGGACGAAGTCGCAACGGAATGAGTGTTAATAATTTCAAACCTTCTAAATATCTTAACTAGTTTTTGAAAAAAAGACCATTGTACTTGGACTATCATTTTCTTAAAAGATATTTTGGTTTCTTGTAAATGTTTAATAAAGTAATACAAAAGATAAACAAATATCAAAATAAATTCACAACAGAAATATTAAATAAACAGAAGTGACGTACATAAAACAGATCCTTTTAAAGTCCGCAAAACCCAAACCGAGGGCGGCAAGGGTTGCGCCCGGCGGTATAATATCATAAAAGGATTACCCTCCGACAGTCTTAAACCTTTCAATGTTAATTTGCTTCTTAATTTTTCTAACTCGTCTTCACGGCATTATCATTTTAATTTGATGATGTCCAAATTATTTCTTTTTAACGTTTCACAGACCCCAAAATGTTAAGACCTAATAAAATTATCGTAAAAGACAGTAAAGTCTTCAAAAGAACATCCTGTTGGAATTTTGAAATTTTGTCATCGTTTTAATGTCAAGATAAAAAATACATTCGGGAAGTCGCGAGCTTCTTATATTTTATAGTATACAAAAGACAAAACAAACTGTTTGGTAATGTAAAATTTTGAAACTGGCCGATAAGAAATATTTATCTGATTATAGCATACATTTTTAAATTGTTATTTAACATTTAAAAACAATTCAACAATGAGAGCTATAATTACAATAAAATTTGTTTGATTTCTAACATAGATATGTTTTATATTTGGAAATGAGACGTGCCGTGCCTTGAGTTCATTTATTTTTATTTTTAGTATTTCTCATGGAAGTACGCAATTAAAATCCAGATCAACTTTGCATTGTCGTAGTGTCTTCATATTATGATTAAGAATACACTACGCGTATACAATAACATAAGAACGACGTGGTATGCGGACGCCCCCGCCCACTCACGTCTTACCTCACCGAGTACCTCAATGATTGTACAGTGCGCTACAAAGTTGTTCTATGTTCCTTAGTCTCTTCAGAATACTATTGTAAACTGTTTTGCACACTGCACAAGCACGCTGTGATATTAAACCAGGTCTCAGATTTGCATACTTACGTTATACTGGTACCGAGGTGAACAAAGTTATAAAGGAGCTACTGTCAAAACTTTTACATGAAGATAATTATAAAATGTGTGTAAGGTGTGAGGCAAACATTCAAATGGTTGAGCAAAGTTAAATGATCACCGCACTGAATAAAGTCCCTCGATAAGCCCCTCAATAGGATTCCCTGTGCTAGGGGGGACTAGTTTCTTACATTATACACATCCACAAACGAAAATAAAACAAAACTAACGTTTATATATAATTAGCTTAATCAGTATGTCAGTCAATTATACGCATATATTAAATTTAATAGTTAGTCTAATGTAGTACTATCGTTAAAAAACGCCATTTTTATTCACGAAACGTTAAGTAAATGCAATTAAAACACCGTGGTACAATGGAAACACGCGCTCAAAACGTAACAATAACCATAACGCGCGCGTTAAGGCGGCTGGGGGCCGCACGCATGAATCATACGCCTCTAAACGGATTACGACCCACGGAATCTTATTACGCCACCCTTTTCCACCCTGACGCCCAGTGACGTAAGTGAAATATTTGGGCGCTGTTAATCTGTATTGTGGATACAGTTTCAAATGTTATGTACCGATAAAATAAATTATTATCCTACATACTTTAAAAAATATGTTTTAATCCTTCTGGGACGTAGATAGATCTTTATCCGCTTTTCACTTAGCTTCTTGTGCACGGTACAATGGTTCAAATAAATTCCACATATAAAAGTCTATTTCAACATACAATTGATATAAGATGTAGGTTTTATTCTATAATGTAAGTTGTATTGTAAGGAGAAGTAGATAAACTCTTATGAATGGCGACTGAAGTAAACTGAATGTTCAGCTATAAAAGCTATTTATAATTGGGTAAATGTATATGTATGTCGACGTCAAGTCTGAACAATAGATTCAATCGTCGCCACAGATACAAAAACCGTATATAATTTATTAAATCGATTTTATTTTACAAAACCTTCCTCTTATATAACGTGTTTTATCAATTTAAATATTCAATAAGATATCTAAAACAATTAACACAAATTAATTATACAACTTTCGTACATTATTAATCAACGGCGACAATATGTTAAGTTTGAATTTGATTTGGCACTAGTTAAAATCCAATACAGACGTATAATGAGATCTCTTCATCGGTCTCTGGACGATTAATTTTTTTATATTTGTATATAGATTTTATTATCTCGATTGCTTCTGCTTTTTAGGAAGGCAGACAGAGGATATTGGATTTTTTATTTAATTAATTTAAACGCAATAAAACTACAAGAATTCGCGCGCTAATTGAGGACCTTTTCTTCTTTTGAAGTTGCTTAAAAAGATGCAAGCAGTTCACAAATGTTTATTGACTATAGCCACTCTTGGTTAAGTTAGTCTTTAAAAACCCATTTAGCGCAGAAAATACACGAACGTAAATAATTCTACTACACATATTTTGCGGTCTTAGACTTTTAGATAACATATATTTCTTTAGCAGTTTTATCCTTTAGTTGCGGCCACTACTCTACTACCACTTGTTTCTGCTTATCTACTCTACTTAGGTAAACCGAAAGTAAACATCAATATCAAAGGTATTATTTAATGTTAAACATGACTTTGTAAGGATTACCCTATTGATAAGCAGTGATGTGAACCCAGTGCCTAATAAACTTTGATATCTCTTAACCTGTCTGGATTATGAACAGTATGTTTACATAAAAAATATTTATTCAAACAAAATACAGTTCTCACAACATTTAACTCTATTACGGTGAGTAAAGGTTGCGATTGTTAAGTGCAATCTTTACTTACCGTAACGTGTACCGTACACCTTCATTGTCATGCTGTTAGGTTCTTTAATAAGCAAAATCAACTTAAATAACCTGGTACAAAGCAGTACGGATTAATAAATAAAAAGGAGCATTGTCTCCCTAATAAAGTATATAACAAATGGTAATACTTACAGCTAAACAGTGGGGGGAGCAAAGGTCACAGGCTACATTCTTTAACTACAACCAAATTATGTAGACAGCCGCAATTCCCGCGCAATTTGCGGTCACGTGAAGCGGCCATTACTGTCGGCGGGAGCCAATCGGAGCGTGGCATTTAATACGATTCTATTTTGGAAAAAAAATTAAAGCACTGTCATGGAATCCCTGTATGCAATTGCTTGCGACGTAATGTCACCGATGAAATAAAAAAGCAATAATATTTTACAAAGGTTCGCTTTAAAATTTATTTTATTTTAACCAAATTTTTATCAGAACTGGGATTGCAACAAAGATTGCTTTAAGTATGTGTGATCCCTCGGGAAAATTCTGTAATTCAAATATAATTGGTTATACGATAAAAAATGCAGTGGGAACTAACGTCCCTCCGCAAGGCCAGAGTATCAAGGCGATCGGTAAGACCAACGGAGGTCTTATAGGTATGCGGTCAAATGGAAGAAGCTGGTATTGGGGATGCGAGCAGTATTCCAGCTGGGGCCGAACTTGTGCCTTGTATAATTGAAGGCGGTGGCCCGGCTGGAAATACTGCTTCGCTCTACTGAGTACACCTAGCTTTTTAGAGACCAACTTAAATTGTGAAATATACGTGAACAACCTTGAAAGAATGTCTGCAAATCTTTGACGTGCATTGGGAAAGGTTGTCATTTAACTGTAAGTAAACAGCTTCTTTTTCCCATCACTTAAAATGCTAATATATGTGCTGTGAGATAAATAATAGTCACGTTCAGATAAGTCTGTACCGTGGGAACCAATGCAATTTTGTGAAGGAGTTGTAATGACCTACTGTCGTCTCGCATGGAATAATCAATTAGATAAAATATACTTTTACTCACTAGTATATTTTATGCACAACTAGTCTAAAATAAGAAATAATAATAAAACATTGGCAGTCATTGAGGACTGACGCTAATAGTGACAATCACTCTTCACGCTCCCCTAAATGTTATTTGATCTCCTTATTTTTCCTATACGTCCAATACCCGCCAGTAACTATTGGACTTCATTTGGAAGGCGTATGTACGGTAGTGTTTCTTTTAAGTATGGATGAAATATTCCCGACATTTACCCCAATAAAAATTGGGTACAACATTTGGGATATCAAGTCACACATTATTAGCATGAAAATTCATTTCGTCTTTTAAAAAAACCATATAAAGGAATACAAAAATGTTATTTCAGTAAATGGGCACAAATAGTTATAAAATAACCGTATAATAACCGTCCAATCGACATTGAAAGCATCCCAGTTACCGGCATGATCTCATCTCACGGATCATTAAACTCAAATCGATCTATTACGCAGTCCGTGGGCCAATCGCGACCCGCCATCAAACGAATCCACTTTATCGAGATATCATATTGTACGAGTACACGGCCGCCATTTTGAACGATTTTATAAACGTAATTGCTTAGATAATGCAATTGTAATTTTAATAGCGCCCTCTTTGAGAACTGTAGTACAGTTATCAGCGGTATGGAAGCTTTTTGTTATACTTAGTTTTTCTATCAGCAATAATAATAATAATCCACTAAATCCTTTCAATTAAATCATAAATACAATTTCAAGTTTAAAAAAAATAACACAATCAGAAGAAAAGTGAACAAAAATATGGACACCTATTTACGAAGTGTTGCAATGCAACGGATAGGGGCTCAGCTTTACTCGGTATCCACAGGAGTAACTAATGCTGGTATTATGCAAAAACCCTTGAGTCTTACGTGCGTCAGATGCAGCATTGTCAAAGCATCAGAGTTATAAGTTTTATATTGTAAGTACAAAGAGAACAGAGACTAAATAATATACGTACACCTAATCGAACATAACATACCCCGCTGGATAATCGTTTAATGATGTTTAGCATAATGTACGGCCTGTGTACAAATAATCAGATACTTCTTTGCAATAATAAAAATAAAATAAATCAGCCTTTTCTAGAATGTTCCCCACTGCAGGGGCACAGGCGTCCTCTCCGAGAGAGGGAAGGGGCCGTAATCCACCACGCTGGTGCGGGTTGGTTGATGTCACATGTCTTCGAATATATTGGTTCTAAGACATGCCGGTTTCCTCACGATGTTTTCCTTCACCGTTTTTGGAGCAGTGGTGATGAAATAAATTAACACATAGTGAAGCGCCTGCCTGGGTTCGAACCCGCGACCTACTGTACGTAAGTCGGGGCCTATACCACTGAGCCACCACTGCTCTTGTTCTTTGCAATGCTAATAAATAAATAAAAAAAGAGATTACATAATAAGTTCCAATGGAGGTTTATTGAAATATTTAGTGATATCTCAAAAGCAATGCATGTAATCGACAGTTTAAATAATTGATTTCAGGGCCAAATACGTAAATCGACATTCAGAAATCTAATTCTATTAAAAAAGGGTATCACTTAGCAAACGAATATTGCTGATCAGAGGGAGGAATTCATAGATACCTCAAGGAATTTCTACAAATTGTTCAGAGTTTTACAGCATTCTTTTTTAGAAACGGTTCTGGCACAATTCTTTCGCTGCAACCTCATCCATGCATTTACGTTGGTGTTCAGTTATGAGTCTGATAAAAATCCTAATATCAATAATCTGGTTGATATCAGTTCGTTTACGAGGTCCTCTATAGACACAACTTATTTTAATTAATATGGTGACTCCAAATTGCATGTGAATGTACACATGACGTAAATGTATCATATACCAAGAACATTATACCAGACTTATTAAATCGATTATAGTCTTACATAGGTAATCTTCGTTTCGCTTTGTATTTCTGGGAATGTATTAATGAGATTTTTATTTATTCATGACATTTTGTATTCGGGTATGTATTCGAGACGATTATTTTACAAAGATAAGACGTAAATACACGTCTAGAGTTCAACCATTCATGTAATTGTTTCGATGCTATTATTTGATAAACCAACGCCTGTGAATGGCTTAATGACTTACCGAGTGTTCTTTAGTCTTATTATTTTTCATCCAATCAAAACTCTTTTGAATTACAAATGGCCAGTGTTTTTATATATATTTAATAACAGTTGATTTTAATTTTAAAATAATAAATTTTCTCTTATTTTAATCGTATACAATTAGAGACTAATGAAGTACTTAGCAAACCGTTTCTTACGAATTCAAGGCACGTTCCATCATAAAATAATGTAAGGCCACCGTGAATCTTGTTCACGGACAATGTAAGTGTGGCATTTAAGCTCTAAGATTTATCCAATGTAGCATAACTAACTGATAATATTGGTAGGGACATCGTAGATTTACTTTTATCGTCCATATTAGTGACATAAATAAGAAAGGAAATATTAAAAATAATCATGACCTATAAGCAGAGATGTATGTATGATTTTGGAAGAAGACAAATAGGTATGCCGATCGTGGCAAACTACTGAATGGAAATACGTAATTTCTGCCTGCCCTTATTTATTACTGGAGCAAGTGCTTTGTTAATATTAACTTCAAAATTTTTAAGGATAAAATTACAGTTTTACTGTTATTTAATGCACTATGTTATCTTTTCCAGCGTCGTTCCCTATCACGAGGCGGATCGGTCATCCCTATCAGAATAGAACACCCCCTAAGCGGAAGAAACCGAGGACATCGTTCACAAGGCTGCAGATCGCTGAATTGGAGAAGCGGTTCCACAAGCAGAAGTATCTCGCGTCAGCCGAGCGTGCTTCTTTGGCGAAGACACTGAAGATGACGGACGCTCAAGTTAAAACCTGGTTCCAGAATCGAAGGACGAAATGGAGGTGAGAGTTCATTATTTCACTACAGTACTTCTGAATTTCTTTAAAGAAATATTTACTATGTACATATTATTTTTTGAAAGAAAGGAAGCAACACGAATGCTAGAATAATATATGATACTAGCAGTCCGCCTGGCTTCGGGTAGAAAAAAAACGAGACACTTTTTGTAAATAATGACGTGTTCTGCAAAGTCGTATTACATTATTTTATTCTATCATCAATAGTTTTCGCAGCGCATGCGTTGTAAATAATTTTTTTTTTGGGTTACATTATTGGAGTTTTAGTAAGGATCCCCATTTTTTTTGAAAATGTAGTTATAGCCTATGTCACCCGGTGATAGTGTAGCTTCCCAACAGTGAAAGAATTTTTCAAATCGCTTCAGTAGTTACGGAACCTATTCAATGCAAACAAACAATGATATCTTTTCTCTTTATAATATTACTATAGTCTAACTGATTCTGGAAGAATACGTTAATCATAAAAACTTATAGAAAAAGTTAGGGAAATCAGTTGAGTAGTTACAGAGTATAACTATAACAAATAATTTTTCTTTTATTATAGTATATTAGTATAGACTAGTATAAACTTCTAAAATTTTCTTTTACTATCTGTTAATACTTACATAAACATATGATTATATATCTATACTGCTTTTAATGCTTCTTGTCAAAGATGATATATACGTCCAGATGGAGCACCCGGGACTCCCTTAATAATATAACAATAAAGGTGACTTTTGCGTCCCGGGTGCATAAAATCGTGTAAAAAACTCTACCTCAAAGTAAGATAAGTGAACATCACATTTCACATTCGCGGCAAAATCGAGCTTCACTTTTGAATCTTTAATTTGTATGGAACGCGATATCTGAAGGTATATAAATCTATGCTTCTAGTGTTAGACATGCATGTAATTATATCAATGGACATATTAAAAAAGAACATAAATCAAAGTCTGATTTAAATTCATAAGAAGCAATTTATCTTGTATTTTTAATCTATCTATTGACAGCTTAAACAAATTTACTGTGGTGAATTAAAATCTTTTATTTATTTGAAAAATTTCTAACAATGTAATGAGTACAAAGTTCGACCGATAATATGTGATCTCTGTGACATTAGCGGTACTGTATGTGTCATTTTAGTTCGTAATATGTTCCCGTTACCTACTCATCTTGTTTACACTTGTAACTTATTCAAGGTATAAGATAAATACTAGAAACCGCGCGATAAAGTACCAAATAGCATAAAAATTAAGATAATAGTTTAAAAAGACGTAATAGGCTGGTACCTAATACATTATGACAAAAAAAATGTTAGCGTATATCTGTAAACAGGAGGTATATTATCCCAAGTCCATTATTCAATTAATTAATTATATTTTTATTAATATCTTTTTATACTAAAAAGAAAACGACCTATTAATCTTTTTTTACTTAGAATTTCACACAATTGTGTAGTCAAAGGAAATACGCAAATACGTGAATAATGTTCAAATTGAAACTTTAAATTTGTGCATTGAATAATTAGTTTAATGTGATTTATGCTTGTTTGCCTCCGGTGTATAGATTGTATGTTTTGCTACTCGACTGAAGCCCGGGCGAGTAACAGACATGGTCGACAGCGAACACAGACTCTAAAAAATGATTTTAAAAAGATAATACAGTCAGTCTGATACATTGATGTAGGTAGGTAATAATTTGTTCCACATCGAGATGGAATTTTTGTAAACAAACGTCACTTACCATACATACACTTTTTATATTTACATCAGAAACATTGTAATTTTGTAGAAATTGTAAGAAAAGTGAAGTGAAATTGTATAATATGGATAGCTAATGTTATAAGGTAATGTGATAAAAAGTTGTTTTTCGAAAGTATATAGGTACATAGGAATTTTAACATAAAAAGTAAGTTGTTTACAAAAATTCCATCTGGATGTGAACTATAGACAGTTATTATATGATGCAAACAGTGGCAAGCATTCAAAGTCAGTGTGCATATCTTACTTCCCTAAACATTATGTCATTCTT
>JWHW01050223.1:173727-192699 GCA_000931545.1 Papilio glaucus | reverse complement strand
TTTCTGTGACATTAGCGGTACTGTATGTGTCATTTTAGTTTGTAATATGTTCCCGTTACCGACTCATCTTGTTTGCACTTGTAACTTATCCATGGTATAAGATAAATACTAGAAACCGCGCGATAAAGTACCAAAATATCATAAAAATTAAGATAATAGTTTAAAAAGACGTAATAGGCTGGTACCTAATACATTATGACAAAAAATGTTAGCGTATATCTGTATACAGAAGGTATATTATCCAAGTCCATTATTTAATTATATTTTTATTAATATCCTTTTATACTAAAAAAAATCAACCTATTAATCTAATTTAAATAACATATAAAATTTTACTTAGAATTTCACACAATTGTGTAGTCAAAGGAAATACGCAAATACGTGAATAATGTTCAAATTGAAACTTAAAACATGTGCATTGAATAATTAGTTTACTGTGACTTATGCTTGTTTGCCTCCTTTGCTTGCTTGTATGCTTTGCTACTTGAGCGAAGCCGGGGCGAGTAACAGACATGGTCGACAGCGAACACAGACTCTAAAAAATGATTTTAAAAAGATAATACCGTCGTATACTAGTCTGATACATTGATGTAGGTAGGTAATAATTTGTTCCACATCGAGATAGAATTTTTGTAAACAAACGTCACTTACGATACACACACTTTTTATATTTACCTCGGAAACATTGTAATTTTGTGGAAATCGTAAGAAAAGTGAAGTGAAATTGTATAATATGGATAGCTAATGTTATAAGGTAATGTGATAAGAAGTTGTTTTTCGAAAATATATTAGTACATACGAATTTTAACATAAAAAGTAAGTTGTTTACAAAAATTCCATCGTGATGTGAACTATAGACAGTTATTTTAAGACGCGATCAAAGCATTCAAAGTCTGAGTGCATATCTTACTTCCCTAAACACTATATCATTCTTATTCGAAGGTAAACCACTTCGCTCTATAAACGACAATGATCCTTCTATTGACTATTATAACTAACACTTAATGTTATATTTATTAATGCGGCGTCGTTTTAAATTAGAATTTCAAACAAATAAGCCTATTAATTTGAAAATAATAAATATACCTCTACCTATACCTCTGAAATATACCTCTACCTATACCTCTGAATGTGACAAATCTGTAAAGACAAGTATATACAATATTAATTTTCTTAGAGCCTTCAATAAAATTGGTTGCTTATAATTCCTTCTCTCGTCTCTTATCACCGTTAAGATAACAAACATAGCCTCCTCAGTCGGATGACCTCCAATTTTAGAGTGTAGTGCAGACAGTTCAATATACATTATTATTATTATATATTATTAATTCTAAGTTATAGTACTTAAAATGCGTATACTTCCATCGTTTTAATAAAAGAAATGACTACAAATTATTTAAGGTAATTGAACATAGTAAGCTTTACAAAAGACCTCGTATGCCTAGTTTCACAGCAAGATGTGATTTTTGTAAACAAAGGCTTTTTAGTTAAAATTCGTAAATTGCAAAATATTTTTGAAAAACAACCTTTTCTCATGTTACCTTATAGCATTAGCTATCCATATCACATAATTTCATTTCACTTCCACAAAATTACAATTTTTCCGAAGGAAGTATAAAAACTTTAATGGCCGTCATGTATGGTGAATGAAATTTGTTTGTTTACAACAATCATATCTTACAATGGAACAAGGTATATTTTCATATTTTAATTATTTTTACGTCTACGTAATCTAAAGTATTATAAAGAGAAAATATTAAATTGCTTATTTGTTTCCGATAAACTAAAAACCAATGAAGCTATATGGTATGGTAGGCTATATATTTTTTATTTATCTATCGAATGCTAGTCTCAAATACATTGTGACAGATTTTATTTAACTATGAATATAACATTCCTGTTGTAATATAAAGGCCATTAAGGACCGTCGAAGCCTTCTTGACGACAATAATTGGGTATAGTAACAAGTTCTCAATAAAGGATAGGAACAAGTTGCCAGCGTCAATGTTTACGTCCGATCATGACGTACCTTCAAGGGAAGAGTGAATAGGCTGTTGCTAAACTAGTGCGTACCAGCTTTCGACAACATCGCCACTGAGCATCATGTGGAATTGTCGTCAAAGGCAAGTTCATTCATTATAAAAAAAAAGAATCAAGATTATAAATTACTAAATGTTGAAATTTCAATTGATTAACATCTTTAAAATAAAAATCCTAACAGATTGTTGACATGTAGGGAATGAAAAATGATCTAGGAGAACTTAAATTATCATAAAGTTCGACCTTCGTATTTGATTTATATAGTCGTGATAGTAGTTTTTTTTATTAATATTTGCATAATTATGTTAATTCGACAGTTACATATACCCTATCGATAGTGTTATATTAATCTTTTTAACATATAATATGTCATGTTTCTATATCGGTCCGAAACTACCGTTCACCAATAAATCAACTGGCTGTTCTGTAATTAAGCACGCGTTTGAATTTAATGATAGGCATTAATATTTATATTCGCCTGACGATCCGCATTTTTGTAGCCGCAAGCCTCTTTTAGAAAGAAGTCTCCAATTTCTGCCGATTAGATAATAGATTAGGCGTTGAATGATAACAAGAAAATTGTATTCATGTGTTCTGAATATTTAACAAAAATAAAAAAGATCAGGCCGTCTTGGGATACCCGGTAAAAATCACAATGAAGGAACAGAGATTGTGTTTTATAAGAAAAATTAAATTGCCGTTTATCAAGATCTAAAAATATAAATTGAATCAGTACATTTTCTTCGAGTACATACACATACACAATGCAGAGCGAAGCTCGGTCCACAGCTAGTATTATATAATAGATTTGGACTGTGAGCCATTACTAGCAATAGAAGTCATATCTTTGCTACCTTATAAAATTATTGTTCCAACTACTTCTATCTTTTTTAGCATCAACTGATCAATGACCTTTAAAATTTAACGTTAATCCTTTATTAAATTTTATTGTTAACATCTTGATACTTAGAATATAGATCACTAAGCGAATAAACAAACACAGACGTGAGCAGTGAGCACAGACTAAAAAGGGTGGCAACACAGATCCAGTTTGGGTGTTGCGAGACAATGAGGCCTTTGCTGGTGGGATCGGCGATTACTTCTAATGGACAAGTGGTGTTTGTGTTCGAGTCAGATAACGAGTGGCTCGATACGCGGCGCCATGCCACCGCTTTTTATTATAACAAAAGAAGAGGAAAAAAACATATCGGCTGCACTCTCAAATGGCGCGTGATCTACCGAGCGATTACAATAATTTGATATTGTCTATGGCGTAAAATAAATACAAGAAGGGTTAATGTTTAAGTCTTTAAACACAAGTGTAGTTAACAATAAATTTATGTTTCTTTATTGGTTTAGATAATAATAGAAATACTAATTCATTTTTTGATCATGTCAGATATAATTTTCTAAGTCAGAAGGTGTATCCAAATACCTTATCCATGCAAAGTTTGGGAAAGTATTTAAATAAATAAATATGGGCTCGCATCCATAACTCTGAGGGATAAATGGGGATTATAGATTTCCGTTTGTCGCAATCCTGCCACTCCTGTCTCGCTTCTTCTACGTCCATACATGCACACATGCTTGTCAGTGGTTTTTAGTGTCTTTTGGGAAAAATCTTCCGACATATTCTACATATTAGTCCGAGTAATGGACCACCGACCGTCACATTCATAGTCGATCACTGCTAATTTATTGTTACACGACGAAACGCTGTAACAAATGAAAATTTTCAAAAACTCTTAAGACAAAGAATCTTGAGACGAAGTAAAAAGAAAACAAATAATTCAATATTAGTTCCAGTCAATTTATCAGACGTCTGTTTGTATTAAACAGCTTGTGTTAATGGAGGCTTATCGTCGGCTCGGGCTTGTTGTGTTGTATTATTAAAAGTAAAGCCCTAACGAGCTCTGACTGCCCGATAGGGATTCTGTTTGTTTGATTAATTTACCGGTTAATGTTGCTGACAGCGGTAAGCAACGGGATAACGCTTAGCTATTTACACTTTCACTGACTTTGAGATTCTTTTTAAATTTTACTTTGGTAAGGGTTTTGGTACGCCGTTTGGAAAGACTATTATTCTAGCCAAAGCTCTTAATAATAAACACGACCAAATAGAAAAAACTATAAATGGTAAAAATAATATTTTATTTATGTTACGGTCAATGTGATTAATTGGTCATTATACAAAATGCCCGGACATTATAAATACCGACCGAAATGAAAGACCAATGTCATAATGCCTGTTACCTTTTGTTCAAATTAACAAAGAGGAACGTTTTATGATGGTATCTGATTATGATATATCTGATATAGATGATATATGATAACATGTTTAAGGCACGGAACGGACCTTGCCCTCCATATTTAGACATCTTACGACGTGATTACACTGTATCACGCTCTTTATGTATGCTATTTAAGAGGATCGAAAATTAAAAACTGTAAATTAAAGATTATTTATCGATTTAAATCTGAAGAAATTTATCATCCGTAGGACGTGAATCTGAAACTACTGTGCGACATACAAGAGCTGACATATGTAAATATAGCAGTCGATCCAGGATTTATAATATTCCGATATCTGTGAAGATCGTGAAACAAGAAATCAGTAAAAAACGAATAGGATAGATTCTTTAGCTGTTTGGATAAAAACGAAAATTTTGTATGAGAAATCAATAAAAGAAAGTAGGGTATCACCATCTCAAGTCAAAGACCAACTTGTTTCTAAACATAATTAAGATATTGATATTTAATATAACCAAAATATTGTAATTAACCTGAAAAAATCAATGTGCGAGTGTAATACTCTCATTTGTATTCAACTACATAAAACCCTGATGTTCGTGAATACAATTCGCGAAATTATTGCTGAATCGCTTACCTCGTGAACACCGGGGGAGCAGTGTGTATTATCACGTTGCCCAACGATTACATAGCAATATACCTAATTACTGGGTAATCTGAGAAATAATAATGTTTAGATAATAATTACTGTACCCATTTTTTCTGGTCGTTATTCATAATGTCCGCATTAATCATTTGACCATAACTTATACAGAATATCCCACGGAGATGCCACATTCAGTACTTAAAATATTGTAGATAAGAAGTTTTACTTAAAAGAGATTTCATCCTAATTTGAAAGAAAGAATTTAAACTGTATTCAAAGATTAAATAAAACGCCTGCCTAAGCGTATAATAAAACCTGCCAGCATTTAAAAAAATAATAGGGTTTTGTACGGTACGTTGCAGTTCAATGATATTTTAGACGATAAAATGTAAAAATTCATGGTCTTCCTTTTATCTATACTGTGTTTGTTTGGTTTGGAGAAAAACAATACTTTTAATTAAACCTTAATTTTGCGTAATATTAAGACTTCTAAATCGGCATTTTCTTCTTTCATGTAATTACTCTATTCTACAGCATTTGCTGTCATTGATCGATTTGCGTGGAAAATATTTAATTATAAACATAAAACGACTGTCAATACTTTTATACTTGAATTTCTGTCACTCGGAGAAGTTGCGAACTCTGCTCTGCTGCTTTCTACTGCGCGTTGTGAGTCTAATATTTGTGTATGGGAATTTACGGTTGTACGGAATGTACGGTTTACCGTATACATGTATGTATATATATACACACGTATATATGTAAATATAGAAATATGGTAATATAATTTGATCGCTATCTTATCGTGAGAGCTTTTTTATCCAGACTTAACATTGACAATCACTTTAATAATGCATGCAGTTGATTTTAAAATTGCCATTGACATAAAAATTTATCACTGTTCTGTTTTGCATATATTATCTCATGATTTGTTTTTACGATAAAAAATCAACCAATTATCCTTTATAGTTTTTTTTTTTTACTCGACTGATGTTAAATCTATTTTTCTTTAATACTAGCGATCCGTCCCGGCTTTGCATGGGAAGACATAGCATGTTTTTTCTGGCATTTATTTTTATTGTAGAAGGTGGCAAAAAAGCCAGTTCTTCACCTGATATTAAGTGATTGCTACCCATAAACATCTGCAACAAGCTAATGAGTTGCAGACGCGTTGCCTTCCTTTAATGGTCAGAAGAGGAGATAAACAGAAAATGGTTATTTCCCTTTCCTATTTATCCCCATACACCGTCAAGTCCTCTTCCCCATCCCATCATTTACTTATTAGCAAAGGATGGGGAGGAAGAATTAGGTCTGCGGAAACTTCACGTCTGTCTTCTGTGATGTCGTGGTATTTCGCCGATCGAGCCCGCCCATTCGTTCGACAGATGTTGATGTTGTGGGCCAATGCCATTGCCATTTTTACACTGTTATACAGTGTAAAAATGGCATTTACTAACACAACAAAAAAGGTAGTAGTCATTTAGGTGCACACGTTCTGAACATATGCGCTGACATACATTCGTTAATTGATTTGAATTTTTATTTATATAAGAAAATTTGACGTACGTTTATTTTAAAACGTCTTCCGATATTTAAGAATATTAAATATCAACGGATATTGATTAGGGTGACTCAAACGAAATATTTATTATATCTATGTCGAATAGAGAATTGGTTCTGAATAGTCATAGAATACACTAGGAGAAAGGAGAGAATAAAGCAATGATAGCCACTGTTAAAATCACAAAAGGCTTGTGTCATTAACTTCCCGACCTTATGAACAAACTTCTCCTGAGAGACTGATGTCAGTGGAGCATCTAGGACTGAGACATGGGGCTCGATTTTGCGGTGGGGGAGGGGGCTTGATCCCCCTGAAGGTAGATTTTAGCAAGGTAAAAACAAAGTACCATTCAACGTTTTATATATTTTAAACTAGGACATTTTAATTAATTATAATGGTAGTTAATAATCAGTGATCTGAATCACTTTAAAACTCGTCACTGAAACAGAAATATGACGATGTTTTTGAAGACACAACACATTATACCAATGCAAAGTCAGGGCGGGTCGCTAGTTTCGTAATAATGGTACAAAAAGTCGTTGACACTACTGTGTAAAAAAGATTTCGACGAGCTATTTTAATCGAATATAATTTATTTTAAATTTCATTCATAATTTTTTTTAACTTGAATAACTGGAACTTCGTTGATACGCTTAAAAGCTTGAATATTTATATGTATGTCGATGGTTACGGTGATAGTGTTGATGTATATTTTAGCTATCATTATTAATACCATTACAAATATTTGGCAAGTAGTGCTTTTACTGTAACTACGATGGAACAATTCCAATTCGTCTATTCTGCTGTTCGTTTTTCGGCATCGCTCCAACACGACACAGACAGAACTACCATCCACACGAGCTTGATGGTTGACATTATACTATCGTGTGGTTTTCGCGAAATTACAACCGCAATAAAAAATAATTATCTTTGATCAACGTTGTACTATACATGGGACGTCCTGTCACAATTATATTTGAAAAAGTGAAAAGAATATCCTAGAATGTGATATTATTGTATATGTATGTACGTCTTAAGAATCAAATATAAATTTTCTTTCGTGAAAAAAGAACCTGACTACTATTATTATTTCTCGATTGTAATACTCTATCCTGTTTATATTCCAAGTTAAAATAACTTATCTCTACGATATAGATAGAGATAAGTTCTTTTTAACTTGAAATACTTGTAAAGAGAAAGTAAGAATTCGTGAACAATAGAGCTGTTAAGATGCACACCTATTCAACTTTATCAAGCTCATTGTTTAGCTCGATAAGCTTGCGACGAGCTATAAATAAAAGCTGTGTCGATTTATGACGTATTGATCTGTCGTTACGACGTTATATATGTCACCAACCGATTTCAACCTTCGTCAGTTTATAATCAGACTACAATTTGACGTTAGATAAGTCGTAGTTTATATGGATCTGCGTCTATTAAAATTTAATTGTAAAAATAGCTTAACAAAAGTAAAACTCAAATCATCAACAATGTATAGGAGATCGGTTTTAAGCGAATACACACAAATATTTATACTTGTAGTATGTAGCGACATCAAGTAGGCGGCAACGTGGGGTAGGTAGGGATATTAATATTGCACGCGTAACACAACTCGGCAGTTTGACTGATCAATTATTAACCGCGGTGGAAAGACGGACGGCCGACTTTTTTATATGCATTGTTCCCCGTTTGCTTTATTGCTTATTTTTGTGACTGGTACATTGTGCTCTTAACTTTATTTTATGGACTCGTTCGTGAACCTTGTCTTGAATACAAGTGGTCCATCTTACTGGTTAATTGCTTCTATATTTTGTTCTATTTTCATGATTTTTTTACAGCAGAAAGAGGCAAACAAGCAAGCAACTCAATATTAACTGACCATTCCATCCATCAGTATCAACGACAGTCAGATGAGCTACGGAAGCGTTGGGAGCCTTTTTGTAGGAGAGGGAAGGATAAGGGAGGAGTATTCGATGCGAAGGTTGGATACCACAGCATCGCCCTCATCAAACAAAACACGGAATTATAAATATTTTACTTTACACTAGTATTTTGTAGTCTGGTTCCTCTGAAATATATTACTCGTAATGATAAGATTTAGAAGCCCTTGGCACACAAATATTGTCACAATTTTTTAACGGGTCACGCGGTTATTGCTAAAATTAAATAAAAAAAAAACTAAATCTCATTTAAAAACGTAACTTGTAATCCAATTCACTTGTAATCAAACAAGAAAACTTATTATTTCATCTCTATTTGAATTAAAAACTGGTCCTCGTACCCTCCCGAAATCGATTTTCAATTACAATCTTTTTTCGTGTAGCGGCAAGCAATAACTTACAGTTTATAAAGCTCCGCTGATTAGCTTCGAATCGTTCGGTCGCTGTTCCGACAATCGACAAATCGAATTGGAATCGTATAGCAATCCAACACGCAATCTTCCCCACCAATGGGGAACCAAGGAGGGTGTGCGCTTTATTTATTTACTGACCCTGCTTCATTTTCCCGCTGTAATTCTTTTCCCCTGTAAGTGAATATTAAAACCCTCCGGATATTTAGCTTTAATACTACACAAAATAAACACTCTAATCACTTACAACAAAGAGTCTATTTTTGTTTACATTTTTCTCGTTAATGTAATTCGTATAATCTTTATGAAGCTTGCAGTAACATATGTTTAAATACTCTTAACATAAGGTTCAAAATGGTTTGTTTTTGTTGTTAGAGTTACGTCATTACTTGTATCATTTTGTTAGAATGTCTTCGGGATAATTGTTTGCTTGTACGTTGTCTCTTCAGGAATTAAGTAGGAAATCCTTTTACCGATGGATATGGGGACATGTTGCGACGTGTCTGAGTAAATAACAAGGTGCAATATGTAAGGGAGTCATTAATTTATATCTGAGAGGGTTTCATTTGAAGAGGACTTTATTTCTGTAACATTCTCCCTTCTTCTTAGAGTGAGGATGCTTTACCACAAAGTGGTATATATGGCGATCAAACAAATGTAATTATCTCACATAATATCATGGTAGTAAGTAAAACTATCACTCATTGAGACGGGAAAAGATAAAAAAGACGGGTAAAGAAAGAAAACCAAAAAGGTTTTTTTCCGTTTTGTCTGATGTTTGTGTTCAACTGATCTCGCCTTCTCCTTTGCCTTTTTCCTCCCATCTTCTACATACAAAAGTCTGGCAATGCAGCTGTACTTCTACTGTTGCGAATGCTAATTCCAATGTCTACCATAAAATTATACCAGTGTTTATGAAGTTTCTTATACGTACTTCTGCATATCGACTGGTAAGACCATTCCTTAAATGGCAGAAGAACATATCTATACCTCGTTTACAGCAAGATGTGATTTTTTTAAACTAAGATTTTACGTTAAATTTCAAAATATTTTTGAAAAACAACTTTTCATATTACCTTATAACATTAGCTATCCATATTACGCAATTTCAATTCACTTTATCTCAAAATTTCTACAAAAATACAACAAATCCAATGAAAGTATAAAAAGTTAAATGGCTACCAGGATTGATAAATTATGTTTGTTTGTTTAGAACAATCATATCGTGCAATGACTAATATTCTCGGCATGAATAATACCTTTGCCGTTTAAAAAAGAAAAAAAGGCGTCGTGTTTTTAATTTGCACTCCCTTAAGCATTCAGAAACGCCGACTTTGTAATTCATTACACATTCCGTCGCTTCGTTTATAATGTAGTAACTTTTGTTAGAGTTTCGAGTTTTAGAACGTTTCGGGGATTTATTTGACCGTTTTGATAACTGTCAGGCGAGCTGAATTTTGACACCTGTTTTCGACGTCATTTTTGAAGATTAAAACAATTATGTTGGTGATCTAATGGGCTTGAGGATATAACGGGTTTTCATATTACTCATATGAAATGAAATTTGCTGGACAGTCATTTGTTTTCTTCATTGTGGCGTTCTTAAGAAAATTCATTTAAATTCTTATTTTGAATTTGAATTCTACTTCATCCTCCATCAATCATCCAATTGAATTCATTCAACTCCTCACCGAAAGGATTTTTTTTCGAATGCCACCTACTATCATTAAAAAAAGACAACAAGCTAATGAGAAGTCGTGGTAATTCACCGGTCAAGTCGGCCCATTCGTGCAACGGATATTGTTGTTGCGGACTCCACCACCATTAAAGTTACTGTACTGTATACAATAAGCTAAAAACGGCGGCTAAATCCAAGGAGGAGCCCGCCCGCTACGCAGCCTGCTGAATTTACATAATAAACTTCATAAAAAATAATCGACCGAATAAAGATGTTCTTTAAGAAAAAAAATCAAAAGCTACTCTTGTATAATATATCAATTAGCAGTCAAATAGAATTAAATGAAGTTTTATTTAATTATATGTGATATTAGTACCGATGGCACAGATATAAACACGCAGTATCTTTCACCTTGAGTTGATCGCTTGAAATGATGGCCCTCGAGAAGAAACGTAAAATCACAATTGACATTTAAACGTGTTATGAAGTTGGACGTGGGAAAATTCATCGCTTAAGAGATTCGTATAGATCGAGAATATATGAGCGTACAAATATTTAAAAAAATATGATGCAATCTGTAAAACTTGATAGTTTTACAGATTGCATCATATTTTTTTTACATGATTGTAGAAAAATAACAAACGTCCGTCAAATTATTCAGCAAATCATCCACGACAAATTTCTTCGGTAACTTTTGGATATTATAGCTTTATAATAATGCGTGAATTATTAAAATCGGTTTAAAAGTCTCCGTAGTAGAATTCAGGAATTGATGGGAATAAGGAGCCAAAGCAAAATCATCAGAACATGACCATTTTTTATGTAAACTTGATATTATTAGGTTATAGATTTTACCTTGCTAAAACATCAAGAGGTTCAAGCCCCCGTTTAAGCCCTGGTTTAACAGTGGTAGGGCCCGCCACGACATCTGTTGCACGAATGGGCCGGCTCGACCGGTGAAACCACGACCTCACAGGAAAAAGGCGTGAAGTAGAAGTGTTCAGTGTGTCGTCTGATGAATGGTGCAGGAGTCCCAAATCTAGGTCTTTTCCCTTTCCCAACGTTTTCTAACATGGAGAGGATGGGAAGGGGAAGAGGACTTGACGGATGAGGGTATGGATAGCAAAATCCTCTTTCCTGTTCGTCCCCTCCTCTATCCATTAAAGGTAGGCAACGCATCTGCAGCTCATTTGCTAGTTGTGGATGCCTATGGGTAGCGGTGTTTTAAAATCAGGTGACCCGCTGGTTCTTTCGCCACCTTATTCCATAAAAAAACAAAGCATTGACATACATCAGCCGACCCGACGTAAAGGAGACATGAATATCTGTCAGTCATTGAGCTTATTTTTCTTTTAAATGACACGACAAGAAGTTACCGCTTCACCACTTCACCTTCTACCAAGTCACGATTTTAGTTATCATTTGTTTAACATATAAAAATCACAAACGCACAAGAGAATGTAATCACAGAATGAGAAAAAATAACGCATTTTTTCGTTGATAAAGGCAGCTATAATATTTTAGTACTGTAATTAAATTAAATGGACCAACTTATTAACGTGATGGTGTAAAATAATCCTTGGCAACTGCTACCTCTCCATTTAATTTTGCAAATCATATTAAGTTGATAAATTTAAATGTCTCATAACTGAATCGCAAAATGGTTGAATCGTAAAGGTTAATTAATCGTTATATTAATAAAATAAATATAAAAAGTCTGAGCTGCTGTATTCCTCATCGCCCACTTGTTATCAAATTATCTATTTAGATAACTTTAATTTCACATTGAAGTGTTTTGAATTTTTAATAACTCAATAAAATAATAATAAATCAGCCGTTCTTTAGAATGTTCCCCACTGCAGGGACGCAGGCCTCCTCTCCGGGAGGGATATGACTCACTGATCATCTGATGATCACGTAGGAAATTACGCGAAAACTGCACGGTAGTGAAATGCAAAATATCAAAATGGTGTGGATAGTACTTCATGTCAAGTTGGTTACCAAGGCTCACAATATAAATCATAATGCTTTTATTGTTAAAAAGGTACTCTCGCTACTCGCTCGCTCGAAAATCGCACAAACTATTTCTTATGTCACATTGCACGATCATGAACAAACGACCGATCGTGCTATGAACTAGACGCAGCACTTCAAGCTTTGGTGCATAAAGCATCCCTCAGATCAGGCTTAGCTTTCTGCTCTTCCGTTAGAGTAGAATTTAATAATAAGTCTCCAATATTCTGATGGTTCACAATTGTATAGTTTTTACACAATTTTGAAACTGATACGACTTAGAAAAATGTAAAGTATGTTTCTATACTTTCCATTTTTCCTTGCTTTATTATTGGCTGGCAACAAATTTGAAGCTCTTTTATTATTGATTATAAACAGCTTTCATGGCTTGAGACTAGATGAAGACCAGGTGAAACAAATATGTGGATTAGTCAACACCCCCAAAAACCAGAACCCTAAGTTGCCGGCCCTAATTTAGAGTTGGAAATACAGGAAAAGAAAAAGGAGATCGCGCCTCAGGATTTAAAAAGATAGATTCTTTTTAAATTCCTCAGCAGCCATTCTGTGAGGTTGTCGTCGTTTGTCATTTCAATGATATTAAAATTCAATAAAAGGTTGTATTTGTTAATGTGTGAATTAAATAAACTTGAAGCTACGCGAACGCGTTCTATAATTGTATAGTAATAAAACAGCGGGCGATCGAGTTGAAAATTATTAAACGTGGGAAATATCCGTCCTCAAGAATTTCAACGTGAATAAATAAAACTATAAAACACTTCAAACATGATTATGAATGAATTTATTCGGAAGTCTTTCCACTTTTTTACGGTGATTATATTATATTTACAAAACATTCAATTGTATCGTGATTAAAACGAAAAAAAAAAATATTTATTGGTGTCGGGTGCGGGTATAGCAGAGTAAATATTCGTCGAATACGAATTAAATATATATTACTGATTTGCCAATGGCGTACAAGTAACAAAATAAACCTATAAATTACAAGCCAAACTGCGGGCACGCAACAGTATCATTGTTGCAGGCTGAATACCGTTGCAGGCCGTTTATTTTCATTTTCTTTTTCGACACTAAGATTTAATGCTTCAGCGAACTTATTTAACTAGCTATATCTGCTTTTATACCTAGCCTACTAATTTTATTAAAAGTTTATGCACATAATTGGCGACAACTTACAAAATAATCTACCAGAAATTACTTACTGCCAGCCAGCAAGGTTCGGCTTATTCAAGTTAAGTTTAATTCCACCTCCCTTTATCTAATTATAAAGACTCGGCAGAGCCTCGCGGCTTCTTTAGTGCTGTGCTTTGTTTATCGATAACATTTATAAGTTAACGATAGATTTCATTTGATTAAAACAAATTATGGTACATTTGTAGGTAGAAATATAGATGCGTATTAAATTATTTCTAAATACACCTATTTATTCAATAGATATTTTTATTAGTATGATTTTACTATGTACACGCGGAGTATTAAAGTATTACATTCATTATAATCATTATTATTTTACAATGTGCTTAAATTTTTTAGGATGGAAAAGGTATCACTATAAAAAAAACATTTTCAAGTAATAAATAAGTCCGTTACAATTTATCCGTTATGTAGCATTTATGAGTTTGTGCGATTCTAGATTTAGCGCCATCGATTAAATTTTATGAATAACAAATGTTTTGGAATGGCATTCTGCGTGAAATACTAAAAAAACAAGGATATTAATCGATAGATGGCTCTTGCCTATATTGATTACTTTTGGGAAGCTTAACCGTGGTTTCCACTGCCGAAAACATTACCATAAAACATATTGTAATCTCAGTTTTTTAGAGGGAAAGATAGAGAAAAACTTTGTACGCCACACGATTTCACGCCAGTGAAAACCCACGGTAACAACTAACGAATTTTTTTCCTTACCGTACCGAAAGAAGTTTTTCTTCAAAAAAGGCAATAAAAAAGCATTAACGGCTATATTGCCAACAGTTTTATCGATAAATAATGAAATCGCAAATCACATCACCAGACAAAGCGCCGTACATTAGCCGTTCTAATAAAGTTCTTGCTGCGATAATAGACTTAACGCTTTGTTCAATCATTTATTAGCAACCCGGCCACCGTAATTAGAACCATCTCAACTCGTTACGCGGCAGCTGTTTGTTAATCATTTTCAATGTTTCCTGTAGGGGCGGGTGCCAGTGCATTTTGGCGGGCGGGAGCGCACGCCCAACTCGAGGGTGGCTATATATCATTCGAAAACTTTGAAATGCGAATACAACGAATGAATTAACTTCCAACTGAACTGGCTGTCGGTTTTAATGAAACGTAAATACGCTCTGGAACTTTCTATGTTTCTAATTCGAAATAATGAAAATTACGACTTTTGAAAATTCTACAAGAAAATAAAATTATTTTTTAAAGAAATTTAATGCTTGCTGTTTTTCTCTTTAAGAAAGAAACAATTTGGTCAAAAATTAAAAAAAAATATGAGTATAATTACAAAAACTAAATAGAAATTTGTAGTCTATCCTCTACATTCATTACTACGACTGGCTTATTTAATTATAAAGTCTACCTACTTCTTTTATTAACTAACTTTATCATTGCCCTATTCTTTTCCCACCCATGTGAGGTCGGCACAGTATAAATCTGGTCCATACTGTTTAGGTTTTGGTTACAGTTTCGGACGGCTTCCTGCCTGACGCCAACCCGCCTCGGGAATAATCATTAACTAACGTATTGGTTTATAATCATACCTCATCACAAATGTCCTAATATAAATATAATAAACTGTTTCTTGAAACCTCTTTATTCAATGTATAACAATTTTCTTTTAAAGGCTACAAACAGTAATATGTACTTAAGTAAATAACACCTCATTCTGTAATCGTCCACTGCTAAGACATTGACTTAAAATTTTCGATAACGATTTAAAAAAATACATTTAATTGAGACTCTTTAGGTCAGTGGACACTAACGATACGCGCTTAAAAGCTTTATTTGCAAACCCGATATGATTTGCTTATTAATTAAAGCATTTTAAACCTTGTTTATTTTATTATAAGGTCGCTTTAAATGTAAATCGTCTTTTATAATATCTACACATGCAAATGATTGTTAAAGAGACCACTCGGTAACTCGGCAGCTATCTTAATTAGTAAGATACAATGAGTCACGTACGACCTTTCGGCACAGGCATTAACGACCAGGGCTCCGATAAAGCGAGATTGTGAAAATGTTTGTGGAGGAATTAATTTAAAAAACATTTATCAACAATAACAAAATTAACTAGCCATCATGACCATCATCACAGGAGTATTCTGCGTTCATCATCATAGAAGTATTCTGCGTTTTGCCTGATGATTGAGGTGCCGTAGTCCTGATTCTACTACTCTTCTACTTCCATTTCTATTAAGAAAAGGAAATAATGGAATAAAGGACGGGAAGGAAGACCTGACCGGGAAGGGGATAAACCGGAAAAGAAAATATCATTTTTTCTGTTTGTTCCCCTCCTCTGCCCATTAAAGGTCAACCCATCCGCAACTCACTAGCTTGTTGCAGATGCCTATGTGAGGCGGTTGCTAGAAGTTGTGTGGATCGCTTGCTCGTTTGCCACCTTCTATTATTTAAAAAAATCCCTTGTCCCCATTTCACCGTCGTTTACATATAGGGTTAGTGCCATCCATTCGTTGTTAAGGTACCTCGCGTTCGAAAGAAGCGATATTTATGTATGCTTCTGCGTTTCTCTCTCTCCCTGCTTCCTATTCCCCTTTTCCTTATCTTCTCTTTCTCTTATTTCTTTCACAAAGCTTGACAAAGGACTCGTAACTCAGATGAAACGCTTGCCTTTTTGTAGCTTTCTTAAAGTAATAAAAATCTAAAAGTTAATGTTTTTATTACGGCCAGCTTCATCGAATCGATCCAGCATTGTCAGTACCAACCTCTTATACCTTGAATGAAATCGTCTAGCTACGTATTTAAATTATAAAATATATTTTATTTATTGCACAAAGTACCGCTACATGATAAATCATATAAAATTAAAAGTAACTTTTGCACTAAATATGATTTATAGTAAGTATGAAGCATATTTTAAGGTGTTAATATGTTTATATTATGGTTTAAATGAGAGTTTGCAAATGCTACTAAAATTATGATGGTTCTGATTTTATGGTAGGATTGAAGTTCGTCGACCTTATGGTTTTGTGGTTTGGAGAAAATGTCTGCGTATTCCCACCTGATAGTCTTGTGGACCAGGATTAAGTGCTAGAGTACATAGCGGATCTAATCATAGGCTTTAATATCTTATGTATCAACCAATAGCAATTCATATAAATTTGTATGATTTTTGTTAGATATATTTCGGATATAATTAAAAATCCACCTGAAGCTGTACAACGTGTGACTTTTAATAAATTTCCAGCGGTTTCTCAGAAAAGGCAAAGTTCAAGAACGCCTTCTACTTTAAGTTTTTAATATTTAATGAAAACGCACGCTTACCCTAAGTGTGTTCACCCCTTTTAAGTTGATGCCACTAAGAGTTAAGTTGTTATATTAAGTAACAGCCATTCTCCATGAATTTAGGGAAACAAGATGTGGCATTATTCTATAACAGAGTTGAATCTTTTATCTAACTAAAATTTGCAAAGACAAAATTATCGTTGAAATAGAAATACACTCTTAACGATACTTAAAGCGTAGTTAAATTAAGTGAACGGAATTCATAGGTTATATTTTAGACTCATCACGTCATAAATCTAAAAATTCATACATCTAAAAGCCTTCCAAAAAAGTTTGTAACGAATTGCAAGCATATATTTATGATTTGATCCAAAGCTGCCAAAGAATTTAAAAGTGTACAACTTTACCATTCGGATACTGTGGCTCTTTAAGTTATTTCATCAATCATTTATTAATAAGTCTAAGTTATTTCATTTCAAACGATCATTACTAAAGGACAAAAATTATTCAGAATAGAGATAAGAAGCAAGCTGAAGAACACGTTTTTTTTTAAATTATTTCTAATAGAAACAAATTTCGATTGTAGAATTCAGCTACTTGATGCTATCTGTCACTTCCAGTAAATTCATTTACCTTCCAGGCAATGATCTAAAATTATTACAACTCAGTCAACTGGTTGTACAACAGTGCCATAAACAAATCCTATTCTGAACTTATAAGCATAGGCGGTCAAAGACTTCATAAGTTTTCTTCGCAATGTTTAGATTAAAAAAACGACAGACCAAAGGTAGAAAGACATTTAAATCAGGTGGTAAGACTATAAAATAGACACTAGTTTCATAACATAATCATTTTATAATCTTAAAGATCGATAAAGAAAACTCTATAGTCCACCCTAATATCGAAAGCTTGCCTTTATTGAAAGTCATAGAATTATAAACGTTCCTAAAAATCTCTTCCAACTTATCTGTGTACAGATCGAGCGACAAATCCGGTGTCATACATTATGTAAAGCATTGCACTGCCTTCTAAAGGGTCTATTCCACAAGTTCACAGTTTCGTAGCGACATAAGCGACTTGCTACTTGACTTCTGGGATCAAGGCCATATATACCTCGAATAATTTTACTGAAAATATTATATAAATTGTTATGTTAGAAGGTGGCAAAACAGTAGCGTTTCACCTAATTTTAGGTGACCGCCCTTTTTAAGATCGACAACAATCATGAGAGGTATAGAAATAGAAAAGACTTAGAAGAGATGGAAAGGCAATGCGGTCTAAGGCACTGTTCGCTTGTTCTATTACGGTAAAGTTTAAGTTCGAATGGAATCATTACAGATTAGATTCGTTACGGTGGAGACGGTAGTTATAAAAATATTTTTATCAAAAAAAATAGACTTGTCACTGATTCGTTCAATTAACAATTTACTGATAGTTTATAATTTGCCTAGCCCGATTATAAATTGATGAAATTTACAAATGGTCGGTGACATAATTACGACTACTTCACGCCAGAAATCTGTGATAATTCGTACAAGAACTGGTGCAGAAGGTTGTTCAGCAACTGTTAAAACGTAATATAAAGATATTAGTTTGAACCCTTAAATTTAGTTATATATACATAAAGACTCATCATTTTTAAAAATCATGCATTTTTTATTAATCCAACTATAGTAAAGTCAATTTAGTCGGAGTACTTAATTGCCAGTAGTGAACTAACGAACTAACTCGCGTGTCGTCGTTCATAGTAATTGACGTGAATCAAATTAGAACCCTCGAATTGCCGCCTCTCTAAAGCCCGTGTATTATTCATGAACTAGATCTACAACTTAGTGTGAGCTCATACATTTAACTGTTCACCTATTTGTATTTTATAATGGCTTCAATTAATAAAAGCATAAAGTTCTTTCAACCGCTTAACGATCTAATACTTCTCAATTACGATGGGGAAAAAGGCTATTTTC
>JWHW01050223.1:130569-173480 GCA_000931545.1 Papilio glaucus | reverse complement strand
AGGAAAAAGGCTATTTTCAATACTTGTTTTATCTAGTCAGGGAATTATTTTTAAGGTTTAAACCTTAAAGTATAGTCTTATAAGCTTATCGTTATAAAACATATTTATGAGCTTCCCCTGTGTGTGTTTGTGTGTGTGTATACATATTTATCTCTATATTATGATATAACAAAAAAATCGATCTTAATTTTATAGCCTTTAACGTGTCTGAAAATGTTGAAGAACTCGATAATTCCATAACTGTATTCCCAATGTCCACGAACTGATTCTGTGATATAAAAATGATGAAGTATAACCACCTAATGTTATTAAACATTTAGATCACTACTTTAAATAGAGCTGAACTATAAACTCATCACCTCCCTTTCCTTTTACCTCTTATGTGGGGTCGGCACAGTATGGCTGAAGTTTTACGGCCGGCTGCCTGAGGCCACCATCTTCGGGAAAAATTGGTTGTACTAAGACTTATTTTACCAGGTATATGTTATGCGTATAATTGTAAATGGGCCATCCAGTTCATATTTTTCCGTCAGTTCATTATATCATTAGTGAGTTTATAAATTAACGATGTTTACAATTTTACAGTGATATAATAGATACAGTAAGTGCGTGTGCGCGACAAGAAGTTTGCCGCACAAAGTAAAGCTGCTTATTGATTGACATAAAACCGCGCGCCAACTTGACTTGAACTATCTTTGTATAATCCGGTTAATATATTCGCTCTTATTATATTTGTAAACGTCCGCATCGAGCTATACCGCTACAATTCCGAACCTGATTACTGCAGTTGAATAATTAACCACACGATCAGCGGACACTCAGCGTCCTCTGTATAATTCAATGCAGCCATTAACTCAGTGTACAAACCATGCGCCGTGTAACACGTGGATACCGTTTTAATGAAGCAATCTATTATTAACAAGCTTAAACGATGGTCTATTAAAAGTAACCATACAATTTGAGCCGTCCATCTTTATTCTGCCTATACTGGACAACCATCGACAAGTCTATAGACCTACACACATTTAAACAAAGATTATCAACATCAGCGAACACATATCCATTTTTGGATGTAGGCCTCACCCTAAATCGACATAAGATCACACTTTCATACATTGCCGGAAATACGACAGGGTAACAAAAGTGCAATGCCTATGTAAAGACTAAATAAAATTACCTTCGACGTTCTTTGAATTATTTTCTGTTATTCCTGCAACATCTTCTATTGACACTGGCTCTTCCACTGCTAACTCGTCTATTCTGTGGTAATGCTAAGCTACCATAGCAATAAACTGTTATTTTTTTACTAAAACTGTTATTTTTGTGCGTAATAGTAGGATAAGTTTATCATAGACAATCGACTTACTGTTTTTAATTTTAAGCAACACAATGTTTTTATTCTAATACAAATTATGCTATTGTTACAGACGACAAACAGCTGAGGAGCGGGAAGCGGAACGGCAAGCGGCTAACCGTCTGATGCTCTCGCTGCAGGCCGAAGCGCTGAGTAAGGGCTACATGCCGGAGCCGCCGCCGGGCGCCGCTCCGCTGTCAGCGCTACATTATCAGAACCCAACCAGTAGTGCACAAGCGCCTCCAGCGAACACCGCTTTAAGCGCTTTACAAAACCTACAGCCGTGGGCGGGGAACCAGAGCGCGTTTCTGAACGTACCCACGACTAGTGCGCCGCCACACCCGCCGCCAGTAGCCTCACCTATTTGTTGAAGTTATTCCTGAATAGAGATTGTGTGAAAAAATAAAATAAAAAGTCAAATGTCAAATGTGACAGCTGTCACAGCCACCCTTTGCATTTACAAATCTTTGCAACTACAAATCGGAAACCTTGTTGTTGGATTACCACGAGAAATATTCGAACGATGTGATTATTTGGATTGTTATCAATTTATTACTTTCATGTTCTAGAAACGTTTTTAACGTCGTCATTATTAGCTTCTTAGCTATCAAAATGGCCTGCCACATTATGACAGATATAGCCACCGCTAAATTTATGCCCTGATTATAAAATATATTAGTATAGGATTGTAATATAATTGTTTTGTAAATATTTATGTACACATTAACTCATGCATTCCAGTTACAAAATTGTGGTAAAAGAATTAAGCTTTATTAATTATTGTAAATATACAGTGTTATTAAGTAATCTATGACTAGTTATCAAATAGAAAACAAATTAATCTGTAGACTAAGAACAATCTCATGTAAATCTAAAACAAAAAAATAAGTACTGGTTTTAATACATTTTGTGACCTAACCTTCTTATTTATGTTTCGAATATTATGTTTATTGGTTTAAAACGCATTTCCTAAATATTGTACCAAGTGTTCCACAAAATGATCACAAATTAAGATTGGTATTTTATTTTGTCAAACTAATTAGGTAGTTTAATTGAATTATACACCATTACCTGCATTTAATAATAAAAAAATATTATTAAATTATAAGTTTTCAATAAATCGTTGTAAATATCTATCATACTACACGATTAAGAACATTGTAATATAGAAATTATAACTAATTATATACTTATAGAACTTTGCAGATTGTACAGAATTTAGGAATAAAACATATAATAAATATATCTTTTTACCGTGTTTCACAGCAAAGTTGGATTTTTGTAAACAAAGGTTGTTACGTTAAAGTTTGTAAATTTAAAGATATTTTCGAAGAACAACGTTCTCTCATATTACCTCATAACAATTTAACTCATATAATACAATTTCACTTCACCTTATCTCACGATTTCCACAAATTTATATTTCTGTTGAAAGTGTAATGGCCGCCATGTCTGGTTAATGACGTTTGTTTGTTTACAACAATCATATCTTGCTATGACACAAGGTATATATAGACCGATAATCGGACTACTGTCAGCAAACGGTAAATCGATCGGATCATTGACAATTTAACATATCACGCCAAATCAGTGCGTCAAATGCAATAAACTGATGTTAAGTTAGCAATTTCTTAACAATTTATAATATGCCTAGACCTATTATAAACTAAGGAATTTCACAATCGGTAGGTGATACATACATTCCATTTCCTAGTACATGTACATAGTAGCGCTAAAATTATGAATACAACTGTTTACCCAAAGCCACATTTATAAAGACAATTTACTTTGCTAACAAAACTATCTCTCGTAAGTTATTTCTGTCTATACGTATTATAAACCTCTTTTATTACACCTCATAAAACTCATCTCAGCACCATAGCGATGCCTATTTTGCCGCCCGTATTTGTGTAAAACATACTCTTTAAGCGTACTGAGTAGGGTAGGAAAGTAACAAATCCAATTTTGTAATACCGTTGCATTATAAAATGAGACTCGCATTCTATGACGTCACAGAATCATTTTTGTGCAGTGTATAAAAAGTTTACGCCGTAAAAAATTGTAATGTAATTAGCGAATACTGTATAACTGCATCGCTCCCTGTACAAACTAAGGGCGGTGAGACGTAAGTGGGCAGGTCCATCGTATTCCTATGTGAGTCGCGAGTCCTATGTGATTTTGCACGCGTAGTAATATTACTTCGATACTGCATAAATGTGGCTGGGGTTACATACTTAAAGTAAGCCGAGGACTAATGTATCACTTTAGTTGATTAATTGTACATCATAGTAACGATTAGCGAAACAAGTGGCGCTGGTTAGCAGATGCAGAATGTTTTTTTTTTTTAATATAATATAAAATTTTCAAGCAACTTTGTCTCTTTATTGTCCTCCTACCACCTACACTAAACAAGTATACTGTAAAGACGAATTAATAAATACACCAGTAACAACCATGAAAGATCTCATAAATGAGCTTAAAGTACCGCACAAAGACAAAAGCAATGCTCAGTGTTCAATGTTGCTGGCAGTCAGGTGAACTGGCCGGCGAGAAGTATTTGTGTTTGAAAAAAGTAAAGTTTGACAGTTGTGAAAATAAATATTAGAATTAAATAGTTCGAAAAAAAGTTTTTAAAAAAAGGTAGACAGATACGGCTACCAATAACATTTTTTCGCACTACCGCATAACTCCAGTCAGCCCGTGATCATGGCGCATACAACTGTGCCGAAATATCGGGAGCTCAAAAATGCTAATCGTGGAAAGAATTCCGCTTCTTCAATCAAGTTTAAAGTAATATGTTGTAAAAAGAACGTAAAGGGAGTATTTATTGAATGTGTTTGATTAGTAAATTGTGATGTTTGTTTGATATTAAATAACAAAAGGAGGAAGTCGTGAACTCGCCCTGTTCTTCTGTGAAATCGCATCAGAAACGGTACGATTCGCTGGAAAACCAAGGTAAGATACAAAATGATGAAGCGTAGATAGACAATCTAATCAAGTTTGCGGGACTACTGCAACAAGAAAGGCACCAGATTTTGAAGCGATCTTTTGAGGATCCTTCTCCATTGTACCGATGATTAATGTTCAACGATCTCAATATGGCTTATTACCAAAAACATGTCAGTTGGTTTTCAAAACTCCAAAAGCGAATTTGAAGTTTCTTATAGAATAAGGGGGCAAACGAGCAGCATGTCGCCTAAAATTAAGTCATCACCGACGCTCGTGAACATCCGAAACACCGGAGGACAGTTCAGAAGTTCCTTAAGAATCCTAAGTGAGTATTGGTTTGGAAACATCGCTAGGGACAAAGCGGTTGTGCGATGCAGGAAGGCGAAGCCCGGTAATGGAATGTCATCCAACCATCAAGGTGGTGTGGATGGTATTTGGAGCTCTATCGAGTTGAGTGGTATTCGAGTGAAGTTTTCTTTTTATGGAAGATTCAGGTACCCTAGCAAGAGTTTCTGACTTAAAGTAACCACTGGAACCAATAGACATCCGCAATAACTGGACGAGTTGGAGATTTTTTCCCAGCCTTTATGTTAGACAAAAGAGACGCCCTCCATACGGAAAAGGAAAATGTAAAACCATATAAAGTGGTGAAGGATTGGGGTAATAAGCTGAGGAAGGAAGGAAAAAGGTGCCAAAAGGTGTTTTCTTTCAAATTCTAAAAATGGGTTAGAAAGTAAGGAGAGGAGGAGAAAATTATACAGAGGTGATCGGTCGCTATAGGAAAACTTATTCATCAGATAAATTGAATGAGATGAAACTTAGAAGAAACTCATGAATAGAAGTAAAATGTACCGTAGCTGTTTGATGCCCGTATTATGTGACTTCCTATCTATCCTAGTACTTCCCCCGTTGAGATGTCTCTGCAGCTGCTACTGCTGTACACTCTGCCACTGTTACTATCAGTCTAAATTTGCATTAATACAAGAAATAAGAACTCACGCCTTTAAGCCAGAGGTGTAGGCAGAGATTAGCGATTTCCATTTGGTATGCTCCTAGTACAACTTCGCGATACATATATACATGTTCATCGATTATGGGCATTCTTTATAGGTGGTATTAATTATGTATGTCACCAATATTGTCGGTATAACTTCGCCTTTTTTATGTCAGGAAATGCCTACACATATCTGCCCTTGAGGGGGTAAGTCGGACTCGCTCCGACTAAAACCTCACAATGTTCCTCCCGCGCGTATCGGTAGAGCTACGGGAACGCTCTCGATCTACCGATTCATGCAATTTACAACATATTTTGTAGAAGTACGTACATATAAACCTGACTGTAAATTATTCTATGTTTATGGTTCATGTTCTGTTCGTCTATAAGTTATTGGGCATTGACAACTATGTATCCTATGTTATTGTTACTGTATGTACAATTGTTGACGAGCTATTCAATAAAATAAGAAAAAACGTTCTCGTACACAGCGACGGCAACGCCTGCGCCAGCGGCCAAGACAGCTCAGTCTCTGGGGAGGACGGGCCTCCCCAATTCTTCTCCAGAAAGGAGCGCCGGACCAGCAAATGTTATCCCTCTAGTTTTTGTCGTTGGTGACGGATTCCCCCGAACCCGTGACCTGGAGGACTTGGGCCCAGAAAAGCGAATGACTTTTCGAGCCCAGCGGCGGTTCTGGTCTTAGGTCCTGCTACCGACCGCAAAACGGCTGCAAAGGGTCTTGTTAACTGTGTGGGGTCACTGTCTCCCCTTTCCCAGCCCCACCACCGTCGCATCTGAGCAACCGTGCTGAGTCGCGGAAGATCGGGAGAGTGGCACACCGCAATATTAATAATGAACTCCCTCCGCGACTCGGCTGTGGAGAAGAAAGATAGCGGTCCCTTAATCCCCGCAGACCACCAGCTCGTCTCCAAGGTGGATTCAAGCGAGTCCGTGGAATCGGCTCCGTGTTCTTCTTGATTCACCGTGTGTGGTCACACTGCTAAAAACTTTCGTAACAGAAGTCTCATTTTTTTCTCATTAATCTCCGTACATAGTTATAACAAAATACAATATTACCTTTTTTTTCTCTTTGAGAAAAAAGAACAATGGACACTTCTATACAAATTCGATCCATTAGAAGTAAAACAAATGAATCGAATAGGAACAAAAACCGAAAATTGTTTCGATTACGGCATAAACGTAATCGATTTAAAGCTATTAAATTAAAAAAAAAAAGTTATTTCCGTCCCCGAAAACGGTCCATTTATCCGTCGATCTCCGACCGCCATTACACCATAATACAACTTTAATATCATTGCGGCGAATGTAATAGCGTGGCATTATAAACAGACGTGACTTCTGTCCCGTCATTAGGACATTTCGGTTCGTTTTTGAGAAAAAAATGTGAAACAATTATCCACCACCCTTAAGGTGATATCCATTTGTGACTACGTTTTGTTCTTAAAGTCTCTTATCATTATAATAATCCGTCGCATTTTTGTAGCCTAATTGTGGTAGACATGTCATTGGATACCCGCATCTTGCAACTGTTATTAGAACCCATTTATCAAAGGAGGAACATCAAAATCATGACATCACTAAGATGATGTCGCTTCTCAATAATTTGCAGTAAAGCATATGTTTCATATACTAGCCGTGTTCCGCGGTTTCACTCGCCCGCGGCACACATCGTTGACCGGTGTTAATAAATCCTACACGTAGTACCTAATTAGCATTATTTTTCTTTCTACTAATCTCCCAAGTTTCGTAGCACCTTAAATCGCCTTCTGTAGTAGTAGAGCTGTCAAATGCAAAAACAATTTATCGAATCCAATTGGTAGTTCTGAGTAGTTCATGAGATTAGAACAAACAAAAAATTCTACAGCCTTATATTAATTATAATTATACATAAAATCGAAACAGTGCTACTGGAGATTTCCTCCGACATCCAAATTCACAAATAACTCTTTATAATATTAGCATAGATTACGATCCATGCATCTGTTTTACACGACATTTGCAGCGCGCATTCTGACAATCGCGCCAATTGATGACATTTATGTTAAAAGCGTTGTTTAGAAAAGTTAATATGGTCTTTAAGTTATTTTATCTGCGCGACTTTTTAAATTGTTTCTTTCATATAAAAATTCTCCAGACAATAACAAACACGATACAAAATGAAAGAGCGAAATCACACGTGGTGCCGTGACCAAGGGAAATAGGGATTCATTTTTATATACATATATAGCTATTCTATTTTATAAAAACCGTTTACTTTCGTTTGTAATGGGTAAATTATGAAAATTCCATTATAAATTTCATAAGTCTTTCACAATGAGAAAGCATCTTTATTCAGAAGTAGGTAATATAAGCCATTTTTTTCCTCTAGCCGTAAGAAGAGCAAGTTTTCGAACTTGAGAATTATCGTGTTCTCGCCCTTCTCTTCGAACTTTGAAATGCTTTAATGTCCAAATGTAACTTGGTCAAATTGTCTTCCAGTCCAGCGATGGCCGTGTGCGCATGTCCAATGTTGCCAGATTTATCGTCGATGGTTGTAGTCGATCTCTTTTGAGGATAGGCAAAGCCACAGGGTACCACTACTCTTATATTTTTCTTGTCTTGTCGGTGGGTTGTGCCATAATCGCTACGCTTGGTATGCGGTTTGGCGATCGCTTTAGGTCGATCCCTACCGTGAGGACGCTTCGGGTCCGGGACAACACTGAATGTCCTTCAACAAAAAATATTATAATTTTACAAATTTTTACCTGCAACGGTGGACTACGTACACGAAAAAGGATATGATACAAATTATTTCATTTAGATCGGAAATCAAGATGACTACATATTACAAATAAATAAGATGAGTTGAATACATCGTATTATATTCCATCAAAGGTAAATGCCTGTTAAATTACGATGTTCACCAATCATAAACGTTTTTCATTACGAATCAAACTATAATTAGGAATCGGAATACAAGATCGAGCACAATCATGACTCTGTAATCGATTTTGCATACAATCGAAACTTCTGAGAAATCGTTTTAATATTTCTGCGAACAAATTTACTTACTGTATCTATTAACAATAATACAAATTTAAATAATAACGAAACTATATATGATGAACTTCGAGTTATATTACAATTATACAATAATAATACATTAAATCTATTGATACATAAAATGAGTGCAAGATTCCTTCATCTATTTGCCGCTACTCCGATCGGTCTATAGTTAGCTATCGTTTTAATTAGTAGAATCATCCAAAGTTTTTGAAGAAATAAACCAAGAGCCGGCGACGATCTGACCTTCGTCATTATAAAACCTGAAAGTTTATCTGTGTATGTCCCTAATACAGATAAATCAATCCCCGATTATTAACTTTGGATCGCCGTGCACACTCCTGTCACACATGCACACATGAGCAACCGTCTGTATTCATTATAGAGACTGCTGCCTCTTCGAAACACTGAAGTCGAAGTACTTTGACGAAGTGCAATTTTATACACCTTCGTTACGTGATATCTTTTAAAACTACCGTGATCTAAACTTGATACTCGTTCAACTACATACATCGTTTTTTATCTGTATTAGAGATATACACAGAGAAACTTTCAGGTTTCATAAAATAACGAAGGTCTTCAGATCGTTGCCGGCTCTTGGGATAGAATCATTTTATAAGAACAAATATTTAAAACATTCTACCAAAATTAAGTTGATCTTTTAAAATATTTGTTCAATTAGTCGCGTGTTCGTTGACGTGACGATTTTAAATAATTGGAGTAACGTGAATTATTAAATAAAAATATATTCTGCGATTTGATATTGCCTTCAATTTGAGAAGAAACAAACGAACAATAATTACAGTATTTATACCAGTCCTTTTTTACTGAGTCTGTGTTATAATTAAATAAGCATGATTTTGTTACGAGTAAAGATCCCTAAAGGCTGTGAAATCGTAAGGAAAACAATTCTAAGAAGGCTTTTTCCCTGGGATCGCGTGACGGTAACATCGAATTAGTCGTCAAATGAGCCGCGAGGGCGACTGGAACGACACCGGCTGACGTTGATCGTGCCGTGCCAACTACCACGGGGTGTGGTAGTGGCATTGATTATTGGCCGTTGTTGAAAAAATTGGAAAGAAATAACAAACGCACGTTACTTAATAGTACTTAAATGTGTGGAACAAAAAAACAATAAATAATAAAGTATTAGTAAGATAAAGAGGTCTGACCGAAGTCACAGCCCAAAGTCTCTCTCCTACAACAGAAAGAAGAATTTGAAACTTAAGTGACAACGGTTAGGGCACAGTGCTTGTAGAATGGTTAGCAATGAAGCCAAAAGGCGGACAGGTATGGTGCGACGCTACATAAGGTGACCTCAAATAAAAAGGTTCGACCATCTGATCAATCAAATCTGGGAATTGCCTGGATGAGGGTGACAAAAGATCTTTGTGACGGCTCTACGTCTCTACGTACAATATTGCATGTTTTTTCACTGATTATATTTATAGAGGATTTGATGATTTTTGATCCCATCAGAACAGGCTAAATTGACAAAGGCTATCAGCTTTTACCAAGTTAAGTACATACCTTGAAATAATTGCAGTAAAATAAAACATAATGTTACGTAAATAATTTACGAAATTAATTTCATAACGACCAATAAGTTCCGATCCAACTATACGAATAACCGCTCACATGTCAAAAGACAACGAGTGACATTTCTGTGAACAATTTTTTTGTCACAAGCGTTGCGTTTAAAGAAAAATTACACGTTGCCCTAACAAACTAATGAAGATCGCAAAATATAGTCCACGGAGAACAACGTAATGATATGTAGCAAGCCTCATTATAAACACGAAGAAGCGTGTAACAATTATTGAAGCTATTGGAATTGAAACTGAGAAAAAATATTAGAGCATTCATTCCAGTAATCCAACGTGGAGATTTTTGACACTCTGCATAACTATATACTACGGTCTACGGTCTCAGAGTCCCGGTGAAAAGGGCAGGGAGGTGATGAAAATACTAACCTTCGTTCTTTTGTGATAAATGTCACAGAATAACCCGTTACATGGTCTATTTTAACATCTGATTTCATGTTCTATGTCGCAGGTATATCCCTAATTGTCTCTTTTTATAGAAAAGGATAAATAAGCAAGCGGTTTTCCTTACCTCAATAGACCACTAAACCTTAGGACATCTATAATAATAACCAGCCGACTTGTAAACGTTTTGCCAGGCCATGTTGGACAGGAGAGAAAATATAGGGAAGGGAAGAATGGAAAGAGAATTGAGCCTCTTTGCCTGAGTTATGGAACGAAATGCTCATGTATGTTGGTATTTTGTGAAACTTTACAGATTACCTCTCATTCGGGCGTCGACTACCGGAAATACTAAATGTTAATATCTTATTTTATCAAAGAAACGAACGATAAGGTGACCCATAGGTAGGTGTGACAAGGAGGCAGGGATAAACAAAAAAGGATATATCCTTTTCTTATCCATCTCCTCCCCTGTTAAATCCTCTTCCCCTTCCCATTAGGAATAGGTCTCCGGCACCTCCGGCACTCATCAGACGAAACGCAGAATATTCTACTTCACGCCTGTCTTCTGTGAGGTCGTGGTATTTCACCGGTCGAGCCGGCACGTTCGTGCAACAGATGTTCTTGTTGCAGGCTCTACCACTGTAGCTACATAATTTTCAGTCGTGTTTATCAAAGTTTATCGTGCCATGTCGGTGTCGTGTCGGTGTCATGTCGGTGACGTGACTCGTGACGTATCTCTAAACATAATTGGTCGACACATCAATCATTCGCTAGTTTGTCCAACTTTGGGGACGGAACTAATTTCGTAGTAGGCGATAGACCCCTAGGGTGTTGCACGATATTTTAGGGTTGGGGGTTTTATAATAACGCGAGCGATTTAAAACGTTTAGAGTACTTTGAAAGTTAAAGTTAAGTTACTAATTTAAGTTATATTTAAACGTATATTCCAACCAATATATTTCAACCAATGGGCTTGGGTAGACGTTATCCTGTCACAAACTGCTACAACATGTTTATGAGTACTTAATAAAGTTCGTTTAACATGATTTTGAAGAGAAGAGATCATTGAGAGCTAGCTACTTTGGCCCCTTATCAAAACAACAATGCGATCAGTCATAAGACTGAAATCTGACAGCAGAAAGATTCGTTAGGAAATACCAAATAGGTGCCACACCAAATACAATAAAAGCTTTTGTAAATTGCTAATTTCGTATTCAGAATCGAATCCATTAATTTCGAATCCACAATAAGTCAGTATTTGTGGGTTACTTTTCCGCAGCTCAATGAAAAGCGTGTATTTTGAATTTGGATAACACAGCCAGCCAGTCCAGCTCTCCGAAGAACCACAACAACCATGTTGCTGGCGATCTCCGGGAGTGATCCCAGCGAGATATTTAACCCTGTAATCAAACACCGCGGGGCAGTGAAGTAAGACGTCACGATGTCACATGTAAGGATCACCGTATCTACATCCTCTATGCACGTTCTACATAGAGGACTGTGTGTAACACTATAGGTTGTTTTAAACAATTTGTTTATTAAAAATCCGTGACCTTTGAGCGTCGCCACGACCGATACTCAATGCGTGACAAATACGACGGCAACGTAAGTCACAAATAAGTGCAACGACAAACTACGATTGAAATATAAATATGTTGTTATTTGATAACAATGTAGCTTAAAATAGTCAAAGAATTATTAAATTACAATATATATGATAATTACAAATAAATAATTTTCCTCCATTCATTTATTATATCAGCATGGACATGTTATTCTAAATTCAATTTCGATAGAATTAATAAATCCTACTGAAGAGTCGAAGAGCTGACCACAGAAGGCTCTCTTGGGCAAGGTGTTGACGCGTCGTAAATATTTGAGTGCAAGACGCGGCCGGAACTCGCCTCGTCATCCGTCAAAGTCAATTTGGCACTTTAAATTTTACAGTTTATTTCATTTTTTACCCTAGACGGGGGACATAAAAGCGTTATCGAGTAGGGACGATGGAAATAATACGGGGGATGGGAGAGAATTTTTTAACAATGCAAAAGTTGCCTGATCAATTATTAACAGTATTTCCATTTGATTGCGATGTAGGAGTCTAGGTTCGAATCCGACAATAAAGACATGGACATTTGCAATTAGATAGCTTTTAGACTAAGGCAGCAAACATAAAGAGTTATTGTATTGGAAATACGTTGTTTTTTATTAATGCTGAATTATTGATCTATGGGACGTAACAAAAATAAAATGAAGCAGAAGAAAATGAATATTAGGTTGAACCCTTGCGTAACTCGCCATTGGCGACTTAGTGTAGGGTTTATGTTACGTCAAATCCAACTCGAACCTAACATTACGTTATACGATAGTCTACCATGATTTATATACATATAAACATATAATCTAGGTCCCGATCAAATAACAGATGAGGGTATAAATTTCTTATGCTGTATATTAGAATAAATAAAAAGAAAGTTAAGAGTCCCAAGAAGCGTGTACGTTAAGATTTGTGGATACAGATGAAGCGAGAGGAACCAATGTGTTACTAGAACAGTAGATGACAGGTATCGGTGGTCACTTACCAACAGGACTGCTTGCTTATTTGCATTCGTCGCCCAAAAAAGCACCTTTATAATCATAAAAGATGTAAAGAAATTATATTAAAATAAAATTGTTGATCTAAATTAGTTTCATTGCGCCGTATTCAAATTGCATTAGCAAATCTTGTGTGTAACGTACAGTGTTAACGATCCCGTAAGTCCCCATTTGATGTGAATGCGGTCCACTAATGAGTCGGCAGAGTCGCGATCCTCCTTTATAGCTCATCGAGGTAAGAAGAAGACCGAGTGAGAAGAAGGCATTTTTGCCTCAAATTATAAGCTGGTATAAGTCGTCCACTCACGTCTCTCATCTCCACATTAGTCCTGGTTTCCTGGTAAGTGTCATTACAATTTTGCACGATGTAAATTTCTGCACATTGACCTCGTGTAATGTACGAGGAGTATAACTCTAGCTATTCGGTACTATCTTTGGTTAGTTTGTATCGATCACCTTCGGTAAAACCCTGCTTTCTAGGGAAAAGCTGAAGGTTTTGTCATATTTCACCATGAGACCATCAACTGGGACTTTAGACCCGGCATCTCCGACTCAGAATTCTGATGAAGTTCTCTTTGGATTATGTCACCTTTACGTAAGTAAGTTGAAGTGTAAAGTAGGCTCGTAGTTATTATATTCGTCTTCTACGGTTATCGGATCTATAAATCTATAGACATGATATTATAAGTAGATAAGAGTAAAATAACATTTCGCTACGTTCTCCTCCACATTTCGTGTGTTGTTGGCGAGGCTCAAATTACGCGGCGACACGGGATTACGTTTGATGCGGCGCTAATCAGTCTCACTTACATCGCTAATTGCTTTTCAGAATGTTCTAGATGCATTAAATTATATCAAACACTGCAATATTGTTATTTCAATGTGGTTTATTACTGCATGGTTTATTGTTGAGGTTTTAATAACATAAACTTGATTACAACATCACAATTCTATAAACTGTTTTCTCAGATTCATTTTAATTAATAAACTATCAAGGCCATGAAAATTGTTTTGGGTTTGGTTTCAATGGAAGAAAAAAGTTTCTTGAGATAGGTTCCGCGAATTTCGATTAGTCTAGTCTAGACATTTCTAAAATAATCTGGAATATTCCGGATCGATCTATAAACTTTGAGAATAATTTGTAAACCTCTAAAATAGTTACCCAGCGAAGCGGATTTTTGCAGCTGGTCCATATAAAAAAAGAACGGCGGAACTTAGAAAAGATTTTTAGCAAACGTTTAATCGTTAGTTTAAAATGCCTTTTATTTAAAATCATTAGCTTTGAGGTTCCATTTATAAATGTCCCATTTCGAATGTTCCGTTATACAAAAATATTAGCAACCTCTGATCTATAATGTTCCAAACTTAATAGGTTTCTTCTTCTGTGAAGTGTGAAAACTTAAAATATTATGTGACAAGCATATAGGTACCCAAATAACACACTCATAGACGCGAGCTCATACATTCGCAATATGTCTAATACCTCTTGACCCCAGTAAATTACAAAATGATATCACTCTCTTGATAATATTCCAATCGTATCTCCAGTTACAACTAATATCCGTGCGAATATGCATCAAACATTTTATCTTGACAGCCAGCGTATCCTGACCTCATACCCGAAGCACAACGACGCCTTGTTCATAGATAATAACTATCATTGTAAGAGGACGGATAGACCATTGTTAAATGGTTGTTCGTAAAAGCCCCTGAAATTATACGATTCTCTAGAGACAAATTATAAATGTTTGTTAGTCGTCGCACGGAGCCGTGTGATGCACTCCCACGATTAAGCTGCCTATACCGTTTATGTCAACTGGCTTTCACACGCGACGCTATTCTTATTTTGAAATTCACGTTATTACTGTGTTATTACTTTATTTTAGAAATTGTATTATATTTTAATACTATTTATGTCCATAAATTATTGTTATTGTATTGTTTATTCCTAATTTTATAATATTCGAAGGTAATGTAAAAAGTGAGTAGCAGTGTCGGAAGGGGTCGTCACAGAGAACTTACATCGATCAGATTAGTGACACACTAAAAAAAGACGATGTACCTGTAACCGTCGAACATGTATGCGTAAATGTATGGATGTTAGTGATGGGTAGGACAAACCAAAATGGTGAGATTGTATGAGGTACTCATTTTGCCAAATGATGTCGGACAATGTACCACCTCATTTGAGGTAGTCCTCAAATGAAAAGTACACACAAAATGAGGTTACACTAAAATGTCACGAATATCCATTCACTTCAATCAACTTGTTGTCATGCATGAGAAGTGTAAGCAGGATAAAACATGTCAAAATACGCGCGTACGCTCATTCTCTTACTATTTTTTGAGTGAGTGAGCGACAACTTCGCACTACTTTATTTAGCTCAACAAATTGAAGTGGAACAAAATGTGTGTTTGAGGTTATGGGACAATTCATCCCTTTGTATGGGACAATTGATTGCTTCACGTATGAGTTATACAAAACTAATGAATGTAGAAGAAGCGATAGGGGTGTGCCAGGGTCCCGCCAAATAGAAATCCATAATCTCTTTCTATCCCTCTAGTTTACGGGCATATTTATTTAGTTACTACTTAACTATAAGCATTTAAATATTTGTTGAATGTGTAAGTAACGCGGCGATAGAGCAATCGGTCTCATCGACATCCGTAAGAATCAAAGGAAGCGAGACTGACCACTTTGACATTATTAATAGAAAAGACAGAACTATTTAAAAAATTGGATTCTATTGTGTTATACCTTCGAAACTGGTTTCTGTACAACATTATGCCATTGAAAAGGATTACGCACAAGTGCATAATAAATTATACAGCTCGATTAAACACAATAAAAACGCACAGACGATACGTTCATGCATCAAGGGCAACGCGCCGATTCCACCCACTTTTTATTAACACGTAAAATCTCCCTACCCTCGTATAAAACAATAACATTTTTGTAATCCCCAGGCTAACAAGTGCACCTCCATAAAGTTTCCATCTGTATCCCACAAAGCTTTGGGGTTTGCGAGGCCCCTGGAGATTACCAGTGTTAACTGGCGTTTGATATTACTTTCACAACACACGCCAAATTATACCTTTTAACAATGAAGTCAACGTTGAGAATCGATTTAACTTACAAACGCAATTCCGTCCTTTCACTTTTGAATAACTAAACACCAGTGTATTAGAAACTGTAGTCGTAAATGAAGCTCTATAAGTATGAATACTAAGACTCAATTTTGAATTTTATATTGATTAGCATAAAGGATGTTTCAAAATATAGATGACAGGCGTGATTCCCATAATCCGTAATGCAGTAGTGAATTTTGCACTTGACTGTTTAGAAGCGTACTCAATGAATGTGCGACATCTTGTTTCTAAATTAGAGGGGTCCGATAGTGTCGTTATATGACATACTCTATTCATGTCTCTATTCTTTCAATTCTCACGCTTGGTTTGTTTTTATATGAAGCTTAATGTGTTGTGAAATTGTTAGTTGTTTATTCATGGGGTGACAGATTGTTTTTTTTTATAATAATGGCCAAAGTATGTCTTTTCTGCCGAGTATCGAATATATGCAAAATATCCTATTCTAATCCTTCATCAATTTGTATTATATAAGCTAGCGCTTTCACTTAATTTTATCGACATTAGGTAATTTTGAAATTTGTACACTTCTCAAGTATCGATGAAAACACTTTTTCATAATTGTGTTATAATATCCTGATTAGGAGGAGGATATTTGGACAATTACACTGACAGACAAAAAAAAACTACATTTTGAGATTGAAAAATAGCTATCTAGTTAAAAAAAAATTAATAAATATTTACTTAAGCAGCCCTTGGGATATTCCTTATTTTTATTTTTTAAACTTTATATAATATAACGGTTAAAAGTGTTTTCTTTCTTCATGCGATCATGATTATTCCAAAATTTTATAGAAGAATCTAAAGTATTTTGTCTTCTGTTCTGTTCATCATGGAAGACGGAAGCCCATGGCTTACCTAGAGTCTGGTAGTGCGTGTTTTAAATTAAGCCTCTACATTACATCCCATATCGATGATATAATTTAAAAAAAAAAACGGCCCACGACGCTCCCATAACAAGTCTCAAGCTTAGTTGTTGTAAACATGTTTAGGCTTAGCTTATTCTGTGCTCTGCTCTCCCTCAAGCCCGGTGAAACTGTAGATGCCTCATCAAGGAAAGTAATTAGTCACCAAAAAGTACTGCGTCCCACTTGGTTGGTGAATATAATGCTAAATATTTGTTAGAGGAAATTTGAATAACATGTATTCCTTAATTTTATTAACTAATTAAACGTAATAAATCATCAAATTTATGATTTCACCAATTAAATTTGCCCCACTCTCTCCACGCCCCCTGTATCAATGCCATCAAACAATTAACAATCGCCGCCGCTACATCGTATTGTATTTTAATTTGATCAAGCCCCTCCATTTTATTGTTACAGTCGAGAGATATGAGCACATCCTGTATTTTGTTACAGCGTGCTCCATAATAATAGTTCATGGACGGATTCTTATTTATGTAATTAAATTATTTGAAACATGTTTTATATATTAGCTGTTACCCACGGCTTCCCACGCATTTATTTCTTATTTTCTTGCGTTGGAAAACTTGATTTCGCGTATTAAATTTGTAAAAAGTTGTTATTGGTCATGGTAATTATGACGTGAAAATAACAAAATGTCAAGAAGATATTGTTATTTCATACTGACCCACTATGGCAACTGATAGTAGGTTAAATTTTTCTATCCCTTTGATAATTCGCCATGAAAGGTACTCTGTCATTTTCTATAATTTTGAAAATATGTGCAAAAATTTAATCGGGAAAGCGTAACAAACAAACAAACAAATTCATATTCGTTTATAATATCAGTTAGGATTAGCATTATACGCAAACATGGTTATGTCTGTCTGTGTGAATGCGATAAACTCAAAAACTACTGCTCGGATTTTCACACCGCTTGACGTCACCAATACACGGAGTAATATATAAGGAACGTTTGTGATAATTTAATAATGTTTTATGTCAATTGTATTAAACCTATAAATTAAATGTAACCGTAGGTCAGCCAATTACCTTTTATCGTGCTAAATATTAAAGTTCCATCTCTGTCTACGTCAATTTGGTAAGGAGACATGAGAATTTATATTACAATTTCCTATTAAATATTTACAATGCAATTACTTGTGACTTTGATGGCTCTTATCATTATAAAGATTCCTATCACGCGAAAAGATCAAATGTAATTCGATCAGAAACAAATAAATATTGCCACATCACCACCGTCACAAGACCCGTCGCCCTTTTATACAGTAACTGTTGATGTATAGATAGACAGGTCTAATTGAAGTGGACACGTTTGTTAACCCTCAAAAGCGCATTAAAACTCAATAGGGCGGGATACAAAAGTATCTTCAGCCATAGATTAACTTTAAATGGTTCAGATAGGATAAACGTTTCAATATTTTATACTAGTATAAAGATAAGAAATTTCCGATCTCTGATTAAGTGTCTATCAAAATTAAAAATAAACTATCCTAACTATACTAATACGTCGTTTAACCCAATTGGTGGAGAGAGAGATAGCTCAATACTTATACAAAGCTCACTCGGTCCTAGATGTTTCAGCCCAGGAATATTATCATACATAGGCACAAAACACTCAGCATTGGCATTGTCTATCTTCTCTTGAAGGTTACACGCCATAATTAGAGCAATACTGATGCCGGCATTTTGTCATAATCATATGCAGAATTAACAAAAGATCAAAACGCTTCACTTAAAACTCCACTACAAGGGGATGAAGACAAGCCGAAACATTAGCTTAAGCCTGTCCAACGATGAAAAATGCATCTATTTAAAATTATTTGGACATGCGTGAAAATTGTTGTTTTCATTTTCTCTTGTTTCTTAAATAACATTCAAAAAAATAAGATACATGCAGTCATACGCACTGCCGACAGAAGTGAATACTTAAAACTGGTGTTAAGGTGTGACACTACACAGGCGACAATAGTTCAAAAATATATAAATAATGAACAAAAATAAACCCTTGTATTTTAAGAATAAAATTCAAAATTCATTTCAAGAGAAATAAATGAAAAAAGTTCAATGAAACTGTTCCCAATTCAAATAAGTAAGCGACAAAAGAAATTTTCACTCCAAAACTTGGTCAGTATAATATCGGGATAAAAAAGTACGATTTTATAAAATCAAGTATCATACGTACGGAAACAAAAAAGTACAATGCAGACAATAAAATTGTGTGGAGATAAGTGGTACTAAATAGCGCTTTCTACTATTTTCGTTGTCGCCTCTGATAACTAATCTTTGGCCAACCCCTCAATCGTTGCAATAAGTTAATTGTTCCAGAAGGGGCGGGGGTTATGGTCCATGCCGTTATATTGTTATTGAGATATCTCTAAGTACGTCTTTGTTTTACTGTCTCGCTTATTATGGTTACGAGTTTCCAGAACGTAAGTGGCTTTCATTATTAATTTATAATTATTTTCTGTTTTTTTATGTCAATGTTTAATATACAAAAAAAAACAATATGTAGTCATCGGTTAACCCGGCAGGTATAGGCATAGATTACGGATTTCCATCTGGGACGGTCCTGAAACACCTCTATAGTTTCTTCTACATCCAAATAAATAAATGTATTCGAAACCCAAACGCGATAATATTTAATACTTATTAGCATATAGAATAAAGGATAAGTTACTAAGTCTACATACACGCTTGTTGGTATTATATCTGTAATTGAAATATCAATTCAGTATCCCGCGGTGTCTCATCCCCCCGTTTAATTCATCAGACATAAGCCCGGTGCAGTGATCAGCCCTGTCCCATAGCAAATTCAGCTTAACTCAATTATATTGCAATTTTGGAGCGAGTTTTTTGTCACTACTGTATGGGTGCGAATAAAGGGGCACGTATGAATAGTAGATTGTTGATAAATAGTTTATTAAAGGCACCCGGCGTAGTCTGTGTTTAGTAAAATAGTCAAAAGTAGTTTAGATCACTTATGAGAAAAATTACAACTTTTAATACTAGCTGCACACAATACTATACTTAATATAACTTCTTAGGCATTTTATTTAGACGGACATTTTGACATATGGTTTCTGAATTTACACAAGTTGAGTACACGTGTCGTCATAATCATCGGCCGCGGTCGACAGATTCGTCAATTAAAGTCATCAATAATTGCCGTTCCGTCCGGTCTCTGCCCGATCTACCACATTGAAAGCAATTAACAGAAACACCTCTCATCTTAATTGCCACGTCTGTCATATTACCTTTAATAGCTCTATTAAAACATTTAATGCTAAAGATCTTAAATGAAATAGACAGGGCTAAAATATTTTATGGTCCAAATAACATTTTAAATAGTTTTGGCAACTAGCTATTGCCAGCAACTTCGTTTGCATCAAATAATTACTTTGATTCATTTCTATTAAGTAGCTAAATATAAATTAGTATCAAATTTCAGCCCCTTTTTTCATTTCCTTGTAAGTAATTTTAAGTACCGTATATCATTAATGTTTAATTTGGAGTCCAGTTCCGATTTTCAATATGTCACTAATGAAAATTCAATCAACTGATTGGTTTGAATTTTCCAAAATCCTTTCTTAGTGTTTATATCTACATTTAGAATTAAAACTAGGTACATACATATAAGTCCACCACTTCCTTCCACTTCCACTGTAGTAAGGTTGTGTATCGAAACAAGCTTTCTCTCTATCTTTCTCTCCGAAAAAACTGAGATGACAATATGTTTTATGTAAATGTTTTCGGCTGTATAAACCCACGGTAACATCGGACCAACGTTTGCCAAACATTACCAACAGCAATAAAACAAATATAATCAATGAGCGAGCCGTGTAATTACATTACCGGCGACCGCTCCAGTGGCAGCATTTTAACGCACGCGCCGAAATTACGCATTAATTGGGTTTGGATCATCTGACGCTGTTAGCCAGATGAATGAATTGTTATAGACCGACAGTCTAGTTTTGAGCACCCGTGGTTCACGGTTTCATAATTTATTAAGTTATATTAATGTAACATGTACCATACCATTCCTATAATGATAATGACTTTTTTGATCGTTTTCATACATCCTAACTAATAATATTAATGCGGATGTCAGTTCGTTTGTTTGTTACGCTTCTATTTCCCAACTGATCATTATGAAATTTTGAACTCAGGAGTACAGAAAATGACATACCTTTTAACCCGAAAATATAACTGTCCCCGTGAGATAGCCAAATACATAAAACCTTCATCGGTTGCCATGGTAATGTTACATGTTTTGACAATAACAACTTTTTGACACATGTTACTTATAATTAAGAGTTATACTACGCGGAATCAGTTTTGAAAAATTCTAGCGTGTAAAGTAAACAACAAACATCACGTACCACCATATGAATGTTCTGTTATATGGTCACGAAATAAATAAATAGTAATTAAGTTTTAAGGTACCGGTGACCATCGTTAAGTAGTCGCATTATATTTCTAAATTTAACTTAGCTATTAAAAGGCAGTGCGGTTAATTACTTAGCGCTATTCGCCGTCGCGTGGGTCGCTTCTGATTTACGACGCTTTATTACATTTCGATAACACTCACTATTTCTATAAGGAAAGCAAACCACAGATTATGCCAACTGTCGACATTTATGCAAAGTAACTGCTATAATAATTTAAGCACGGCGAATTTTATCTGCTATTTTATAGTAGTTGATTGATTTATGTGTTAATTAAAAGTTAAATTCTGAGCAAAGTTGTACAAACGTGTTAAGGTGACTTGAGTTAGAAATACAATAAATTTTAAACTACAAGAATTTCTTTCACCAATGAAATTGTAGATCTAAATTTTTAACTATCAACGGCTAACGTCAATTCAAAATACTTTAATATTTTAGATGTATGTATGTACCTATTATTGGCTAAATGTTGTCCGCGACTTCGTCCGCGTGGAAATTTTGATGTGTCAACACTGATGGCCTAATTAAATGTGATCAGTACCGGCGATGTGTATAAGTTCTTTTGGGCCCGCAATTCTAGGAAGCATAAAAGAAGCCTCAGTTCTAATTACTGACTATAATCCTTATCTGCGCCAAATTTCATTAAGATCCGTTTAGTAATTCTGGCGTGATTGGGTAACAAATATTCGTTCATACATCCAAACTTTAGCATTGATAAAATTAGTGAGATATTTATTGACTACTTATTGTCGTAAAAATACCAAAACTCATGAGTTTCTTTTAACTACGACCGAGAACAGTGAGATAAGTGAGAACCTAAAACAGGTGTGGAAGGTGGAACCTAAAACAGGTAAGCGGTAGCAATTGCAAGATTGAGTCGGAGGTACCGCAACCTTATAGGAAGCGGGTGTCACATAATGGTGTTCAAACCTAGTGCGATTCAACTAATAATATTATAAGTAAGAGCGATGTCACACGAACGCTGCTTCGGCGTTGCGTCGACATAGCGGTGACGCTGCGTACTTTTAAAATACAACATACCTTGGAGGGGTGCACGGTGCAACGCCGCAACGACGATAAAGCGAGTTGCGCTTCAACAGTTCGTTTACAGTATCAAAGTTCAACTCTATTGACATTGAAAGACAGACGTGCACACCCTGAGCGACGCTGCGTCTAAATTATTTTATAAATTAGTTGCCGATGCTGATGGGTAGCGATTACTTCTAGGTTGACCAATGACCTTAGGTAGACACAATTGACCGAAAACACCGATGAGTACAAACGGCGCACCGCATATTAAAAATAGAAGGCGTAGAGGAAAGCTTATGTCCAATCCTCCGATCTCTGTCCACCCCTCTGGGCGTTGAGCATAAGTTCTTTCATTTATTTTATTATATATATCGAGAAATCTCGAAATACTTCACAACGCCTCATAGCGGTCATATAAAATCAATGTACCGATAAAATGCAATGCTCCAACAGTCACGTACGACTAGGATCACCATCGTGTTCTTTTTTAGGTTTCACTTTTCTCTTATAAACCTTCTGATCCCATCAATCAGTGTCACACATCAAATTAATTACTAATCCGAAATTAAATCCCAATATAACACCGACGAATCGAATCAGAAACTCATAAACGTGACTTTGTACAAAAGAGTATTGAAAATGTATTTTCTGGTCGTTAAATAATGCACCACGTCAATGATTCTAAGTTTAAAGTTCTTTAATAAATAGTTTTAATAAATGTAGTACTAATAATAATTATTTGGTTTTCTATTTACGGATATACCCCCAAAAGGCTCGACAACGCTGCGGAAACGTATTTGAGCACAGCAGCGACCGTTATGGCCATCCATTTTTTTGCTTTATTGGTTGGTTGGGTGTATTTGTTTTGGCTGATGATGTTTATAACTATTTATTTATTTTTAGTCCAGTATTGTGAAATTAAATAAGTTTTTGTGTAATAAATAAATATGTATTTTTTGCGGACATATCCGCAGTTATAAAACGTCATGGTCACCCTATCTCGAAACCAATCGGAATCACTGCAGTGCTGTCTGTCAGCATCAAAGTTTCATATCGGGCAATGGTACGTACTCGTATATCAATCGATGCGGTTCAATATTTAGCGCCCCCAATATTCTTGCGGTGTGCGCCCACCCTTACATCTTACACAATGTTATTGGACTGTTGTTTCGAATGAGTTTATTGTAACTTGGTGTAAATACGATATGATTTATGTAGACAACTAGTCCCCGGGCAGACTCTGTCTCGCTTGCTGTATTTTTGTACGAGAATAAAGAGAAAAAAAAACGAAAAATAATATTTGAACGTTTTAAGCTACAACCGATCGCGCGCTCCATCTAACATTTTAACGCAGTCGTTGTGATTTGTATTGTAAAACTGCTTAAAGGTACCACACCGTAGTCAGAACGCCTTCGCACCACCGACGCAACGACCGTGTAGCATCGCTCTTAGGGAACGTCCTCATACTACGTAACCCGTTCAGAGGGGAAAGGATATCTTCAAAAACCACCCACGGTCACATTGGGTTAGGTTTTCGTCACGTAGTCTATATAAAATTGAAAAAAAAAATGGGTTGCGCAGCGTGCATGTCCCTTTAGTTTGCTACGTAACTCGTTGTCCTAATGTAGGATATTATAATTTTTTAATACTGTGCTCTTGTTGATACTTTGGAACTGCCATCGTGTCAATTCTAATTGCTACACTCACTAATACTTGACCAGATCGTTAGTCCATCTTGTGCAAGGCTTACCAACGCTACAAACTTGTACTTCATGCCTGTCTTTTGTAAGGTCGTGGTATTTCACCGGTCGAGCCGGCCCATTCGTGCAACAGATGTTGTTGTTGCGGGCTCTACCACTGTTAAAATGTGTGTGTGATTTTGTGTACATGGATGTGTATGTTTTCTGCGTTTCGTCTGATGAGAGAGGCGCTGGACACCTGATTCCAGTACTCTCCCTTACCTATCCTTTTCTAATAAGAAAATAATGTGGGGGAAGGATTATGCTGTTTATCCCTTCCTTAGTCCATTAAAGGTAGGCATCGTATATGCAACTCATTAGCTCGTTGTGGGTGCCTATGGGTAGCGGTCACTTAGTATCAAGTGAACCGCTTGCCCGTTTGTCACCTTCTGCTATAAAAAAGTTCGTGGATACCATTCGTGTTAACTTAGATTAAATTCCGGTATAACTCCAAAGCACGGCCATCGCTCAGTCAACTGTAGATGTAAAAACCAGGCCATCAATTTATATAAACTATAAAAAAACCTGTTAAAGTGGAAGTCATATGTCGACTGTTAACAAGCGGTCATGATCGCTTCACGGATTATTTATCGCCTTTTTTCTTATTAATTCTAAACGTTTTACACGGACGAGATTAAGATAAGAATGTTGAATTTCAAGTAAAATATATTTAGATCGATTATTTATTACGCTGTAAAAGAAGACAGCTCAGGTGGTATACGTTTTATATTTAAACTTACTTCAGGTCGAATAAAACAGCATTCCCTACCGATGTACTTACCACATCGCACTTAATACAATATGATAAAAATCTATCTCGTTGAAAAGATAATTAAAATATTTTGTCTTCTTTCACTCGTAGGTTAAGTGAGAGATTCTTAAAATAAATATGCACTCACACCCGTATTTCAGAGGGGTAGACAGAGATTATGGATTTCCATTTATCCCGATCCTCGCACACCTCTCTCGCTTCTTCTACATCCATACATCTACGCAATGCTCGTCGGTTACAGGTGCACCTTATATCGCCCTTCTTTAGTATTTCAATAATCTGATTGATATAATGTCTCTTTGGGCGTCCCTTTCCAACGATGCCATTCGCTTTTGCAACCTACATTTGTTTCGTAATTCTTTCTTCATTCATCTTTGCAGCATGCCCGAACTACCGAAGCATACCTTGTTCTTTAATATGATTTTTTTGTTTTGTTTTGATGCGATCACTAGTTTAGCAATAGTTTATTAACTGTTATTATTTTATTAACTTTATAAAACCACTTTATTAACGAAGAGAATCACAGGTTTATTTATTTATTTATGACATAAAATGCATTGGCGGATTCATACTAACGGGTCACATAACAAAGCCGCTTTTTAGTTTGCCTCTTTCTATTGTAAAAAACTCAATACATAAAACACAATCATAAAGCCGGTAACACACTTATCTATAATTCTGTACTTAACATAATCATGTAGTTATACGAGTAGGCCCGAAACGTAAGCAATGGCCGCCGCAAAGTCGTAAATGTCCCCAACAAACAACATAACAATACACAGCATTCGGTAGGGGGCGCGCACGCGACCCGAATGCCACACTTTGCGCCCAGACCACGTTTGCTTCGAGTTTCGGTTCTGTTTTCTGTGGTAGAGTGATTGCAATAACTTGATACTTGAAGTAAACAGGCAAAATTGTTCTATTCACTTCTATAAGCAGAGTTCTCGGTTTTGATAATTTCATGACGAACATAATCATATTTAAATAACTACTAGTGATCCGCCCCGGCTTCGGCCGGGTAGCACTAATTATATGTTGATCCGATCGCTACTAAACTAAACGGGAACACCCAAAGCCTGAAAATTTCATTGACATCTATCCAGCCATTTCGGAGTCTATAAGGATACATAGATACACACACACAACGCCTTTAATATAATTTAGATATATTAATCGGTACTCTACTTTATTTTTGTCTATGGTAAAACACTCTTTCTTCCTCTTCATTTTTAGTGGACGGCATCTATTGTGAATAATAATATTGTTGAAACAGAACTTATCATTACAAGTACTCATTCATTTCAATACGGAAGTTTGTTTAAGGGGCACTACTGACGATGAGCGATCTGTCTATGCTTTGTAAAACATGTGGAATGTCCTTATTTTATATGAAACATGGTGTTATATTAAACATATAGATCATTGTAGATCTTATAACAATAAGTTCTACATGAATAGAAACTACCGTAAGAGATGACTTGTTAGAACTCACCACTGAATATGTGACGATTTATTGATTATACTCAAAAGAGTTAAGTATTAAGATTATTTAGTCACAGTATAAAAAGATCAGAAGAACTTATAAAAGTTATATCGCAGTATATTTAGGTGGGTAGTGTCATATCGAGCATTTGTTTGAACGCCGCAACACGTGTGTTAGTTATTGGGCCTTGTTTGGAACAAATTGCATTTATTTTACACGTTTCTTATTAGATTTAGCTCATGATGTGTCATGTATATGAGCATATGTATATGGGCGCTAGACCTACCTAATTTTTATTCTATATAATTAAGTTTGTTTTAGACTTAATCTAATGAAATCGCTGGAAAACGGATAAATCAAGTTAAAACTGGATAATTTACGTAATATCTATACAAATTACTTTGAATTAATATACATACAAAACTTCAATCCTTGACACTCCTAAACAAGTATTTTTATGGTATAAGGAAAACGAGCAATCAGCATACCTTATGTTTAGTTAACACCGACATCAGCTATCGATAAATAAATATATACATTAGATTTAGTTTATAACGACCTTGGTTATGACATCATAACGATTTTCAATTATAGTGCAGTAAAACATAAGTCCTTTTACTTAGTATACTTTCAAGGGAAAATAATTAGGCTATAACTGCTTTAATACGACTAATTCGGTGTACAGTACAGTACAGCGTGTGGCTTTATTGAACATTTATAACAAGTTCCTAGAAATCTCTTGCAGATATCAGAGTAAACAAACAAACACGCAAAGAATCACTTACAGGATAATTATCACTTGTTTACATCAAAACTTGTTTCATCATACAGAAAATGGTCGGCAGAATATCATTCTCGAGCCCGCTAGAATTAAAATGCGCAAAAAAAAAACATGCGCCGATGTCGCGTGCTACGAGGCTCTTAAATATCATATCAAAACATGTAGATATAGTTAGTTATAGCATACAAGTGTGTAAAAGGCTGTGTGGGTGTGTAGTGTTCTTTATTTTTATGTTTCAACTTATATTTGTATAACTATTATTAATTATAACTTAAAATAAATATAACATCGAAATGGAACTATTCTTTAATGGTGTTGTATTGTTGTCAATAAATACATGTTAAGAACTGATTTCGTTTAAAAGTTAGATATAGGAAAATTGGTACATTTAAAAACTTTTCGTACTTATTTTCCTTTTTATTATTATTCATACATAAATTTATAGATATCTTGTTAGAATTTGTGTAAAAAGAGAATGAGGGAGAGGCCAAGAACAACTACTACACGACGATAAAGAACAGAATGTTTGAATGTTTAGCCTTAACCTCTTTACAGTAACTAAGTTCGAAACTATCTTCGGTTATTATATTTAAGATACCGGATCGGAAAAATTTATGATACATTAACTACAATCCTATATAAAAAGGGATGGGGTAGGTAGAGATATGGAGGAGAGATACGAAGGTACTGGCCATCGTCATCTTGACCGGGCATAACTCAGAATTAAGCCTAGAGAGGCTTAATTCTGAGTTTTTCTAATTCGGAAATAGAGATTTTATTTCACAATAGAGATTTTTTATAAGATCATGGTACATTTTGTCTGATTTGGTCGAAAGACTTTAGAAAACGTAAAGTTTTATCTCTTTGCAATAAACTGTTTTGTAATCATACCACTGTCTCATTAACCACGAAGACATCGGGCATCGGACATCAAGCAGCGAACTCATTTAATTTATAAAATGGAAATTAAAAATCACAAAAACAAGTATAACGAAAATTATATCAATTTAAAAACAAAAACGTAATACAAGGCACGCTATTAATACGGCCAATTAATTACAAGTTTATAACGCTGCTATCAGCGAAGAGTTGGAACTTAAAAGGTTTTAAAGCATTCTGTATGTGAGGTGGATCCCCACAAATCACTCCCACTACGAGCGAACGTCGCGCTGCGTCGTTTATTGAACTGATTTCATTTGCGCGGGTTCCGTAGTAATTTTTATGTCACACCTAGCCTGAGTGTAAGATTCGTATACCCTCGGCCCAATCCTCTGTAAAAAATACGTAGTTCAGACTACCGCAAACGTGTATCGAAAGCGCAATAAGATTTGCAGCAATGACCTAAGGAAAATAAGTCCTTGTCGCAAAACTCAAAAACTACTGAACCGATTTCAAAATTTATTTCACCAATAGAAAGCTTTCTATCAGCGAGATACCTAGGTAATACCCGAGTGAAGCTGGGGTGGTTTACTAGTATAGAATAGGTATAATAGTTGAGAGACTGGTGAGCATCAAAATAATCACACCTTAAGATGTCTTGGTAGCATTTCGTCTTAATTACAACGTCAGTCTTCATGTCATGGGGATTTACCATCTTCCAAGTCATTACTATTGTTGGTACTTCAAATAGGATCCTTCCTTCCGTTTTCTTCTTTGCAATTGTCAAGATTTTGCTGAGGGAGATGGATAGAGATCTGCTTTATCAGAAAAGTAACATAGTAAATACCAATTCGCTATACGTATTGCTATATAAATAATTAGAAATCGCTATTTTCTTGTAAAAGATGGTCGTAAGTGTGACAAGGGATGAGGTACTGTACCGCCATCTGTAAAAAAAAACAAGCAAACAAGACCTGGTGATAGAAGTGAAAAATTCAAAATTACCAGAATACAAGAAAAATTATTGAAAAAAAGTTGGTCGAAACTATTTCGAATTCAAATAAGCAAGTTGGTGACGCCTGTTGTATGTTGTTCGCGCAAACCAATAAGTTTTTCCCGTACCAAATAACGTCTAACGCACATATATAAGTATTCACGGGGTATGATTAAGAAAGCTTTGTCCCGCGGTCAGATATTGACTGTAGCGTCTGACGATGTTCCTCTTCGTCTTCAAGGTGAGGGAAAAATTCTGTTTTGGGAATATTTTTAAGATTACAAAAGAGAAGATACAATACTAATATAATATAAAAATAAATGTAATACAATAAATTAGTAGAAACCCAAATGAGCACGGGATGGAAGTCGGACTTTCAAGGATTCTCGGTAGTATCCACTCCAAGTATAATATAAGTCATTTTTAGTCTTCAGTGAAACGAAAAATGGAAAATTTGGCACAGTCACTCTTCTGATGTTGGAGATGTTAGTGAGTTTATCAACAGAACACCAGGGTTGAGACGTCTTCTATGAAATATAAAATTTAGCTTCAGACTGTCAGTATATAAATACCTTCCTGTATAAGTTTGTTTTGCGCAAACTCTTTCTTACTTTTATAAAAATTAAGTCCACAGTCTCAAAGACTATAACGCAATCATATCAACGCATCTTAACCTAAGAATCAGGAACGCTTTCGCTTCACGGCAACTTTTTTTCGAAGTACGAAGTAATTGTTTGGCATCGTATTCACTGGGTTATTGTTATACTGTACAGAAATACAAAAACTGTTTTTGTTGACGTTTTTGTATTGTCAACAATCAGTACGGAACCCAAAGGGTACAAAAGTTTAAAAGGAAAAGCTGCGATAAAGGGGCAAAAAGGTAAACATTGGACACGTATTGGGCTAAATATAAATGTCTCCGGCGGACATTAAGATAACGCGAGGAATGTTAAAAGCTATTTAATATTATGTTCTGTTCAAACTTTATTATGCACATGAATGGACCCCACGAAAGTACCGGATTACATGATAGACTTTATTCTGCTTTATTAGGGACCTCCTAATTTTGTATTTCTTAAAGACATTATTAACTAATATCTTAAATGTACACATCACAAAGCAGTAAGACGGCTATATTACTTTTAAAAAATCAGTAACCAATTTTTCTATAGAAATCCTTGGGTTCCAGACTTAGTGAGACTTTACAATGTTCCTCTTGTACCTCAAGATGGCGCTGATCAGAAGATGTATATTATCCTACGGGAAGTGATAACATTTACAAAGTTATAAACATTGAAAAAGGAAAAAAGTAATTAATTAAAAAATACAGTAAGAGGGACTTATCAATTATTATTTAGAATCCCTTTCATTTTTGGCAATATTAATTGCCATAGGTGCTGTACTTTCGTCGGACCGTGCCGGTTCACATTTCTTACAAGACGAAGGTATTTAAATGAAAGCGCGATAAACGGTCCGGTATTAATGAATGTGTTCTGTGCGGACAACGCAGCCGACACACATTTTTAACATTTTATATCGAGACACCCACACGGCTATGCGCCAGAAGATTTATGCAGTCGTACAAAACATTTGGCATAAAATGAATGATTGCTTGTGCTTGCTTGTTTGTATAGCGAGCGACAAGGTGTGTACTGTGTTCGTTAGTCTTATTGCATTATTTCATATTAAAAACTTCTTTTGCGCACTGTACAAGAAGACCATTGTGACGTCCTTGGGCTTGTAATTGTACGAGTACTAGGTACTGAAGTCATATCTAACTAAAGAGGATCTGTGGAAGATAAAGGTTATCATTTGCTTTCACATAAATAACTACAGCACCACAACGGAAGACCCGGTGAGAACATATTCCACTTAGAAAAGACTTCTTAGCGCTTAAAATCATATTAATTTCAAGAATATAAAAATCAGCTATATACTATGCGTATATACATGTATAAACTCTGAAACTATTAAACCGATCATGATGTGGCAAATGGGGCAAATTTTAGCCATCTCGTTTGGTAACTACTTGAAATTTGGTCTAAGTTTAAAGATAGGATTTTTATTTCGACGGTATTACAACAGATGGCGGTGTAAGTTAATTTACTGACACACTTCAACATCTTTCTTCATCTAGGGCGTTGTCTCACATTTTTTAGGCGTGTTTTCCAGGCTATAGATAACAGTTAGTGCTACCCGGGCGAAGCTAGTATCATATAAATTAAACAACAAAAATTTGATATCAACTTGAATAATTAAGAGACAGTCAAACATATTGATAATAATTTATACATTTTATAAATGCATTAGGCAATCTTATCATCAAATCATTAAGTGATTTTTTATATTAACTTAATATTTTTTCTCTATCTTCCAAATGCCAACTGTTTTAAACAAGGAAAATGCCAAGAAATTTCGTCATAAAAGAAAATTATTGTAAATGAAACTAAAATTTGACTGAGCCGTTTAGAAGAGGGAAGTGTAAGTAATTTTTCTATATTAAAAAATAAGACCTCCTAAAATATAGAAACAAATTCTCGTACAATATTAGAATAAAAAAACCATCTTTATTGATTTTGAGCTCAAATAACTTGAAATCACTTAAGTTTATTTTTTCGCCGCTAACTTTAAAGTCGATTTTAAATCCGTAATAAAGAACTCAAAATCTTTATCGCAAATAATCGTTAAACCTAAAACACTTGGACAAATTTAAATTTTAAATAAATTCACAAAGAAAAATACCATTGAATAAAAACCAATGCAAATCTGTCCCTCTAATCTTAAGAGCGCAATTTTTATTTGGTTCCCTTATCATTAAGATAGGGACACACCGGGTTGGTAATGTGCGTTGTAAAACAGGTTGTATCGTAACAAGTCGCGGTGTGGACGCGTGTTTATCAGCGAGTCGGCGCGCACCCATCCAGTTATAAATCGCGAGCTCGTCGCGGAATAAAGTCGTCACGATATCGTATCGGCATCGCCGCGGCCCACGAGCCGTCGCGAGCTCGCGATATATGAGCGAAGGAAAAGCGCTTAAGACGTTTTCACACCACCCACTAATTAAAATACGTTTTATATCGACCAATGACAATAAACGTTCTACTAAGTATTTTAAAATATGCTATCCATAAGTACTTAACATCAGGTAAGCCGCTTGCTTATTTTGTCATCTTCTACTATACCAAGCCAACTAGCAAAACCAATCAAACGTACCTACTCGAATTACTCAATTTTTTTGTAATTTAATTCCGCGTATAATATATCAAAGGAATACATAAAAATAAAATCCTGCGTGTACATGAAAACTACGCTGCTGTGTAAAAAGCAGGAAAATAGCAATTTTGAACAAACGAACTTTAAATTTTTATACGTATAAATATAAACGTTAATATTAAATTTGCCTCAAATGTGAACGTATGTTTACTCAAGTCAAGTGTGATTCAGGCGCGAGGCAGTTGGAGTTCAAGGCAGCGGTTATCTTGCAAATAAAGTGCGCACACCGCAATATTGCTTGTCTGAGGGACGAGGCGAGCTCCTCTGTCCGAGACAATGGCTCCACTCCTGTTTCTTTTGTGACAATACACTTTGATCGGACTTATTATTGTCTTTTATTGATAGAAGATTTGTTTTATATGACAATATAATCCACACATTGTTCTTTAGTTTCGTAACTGAGATCAGTTAAACTTGGAGTAAAAAAACCTGAGCACCTCAAGGGTTAGCTGTAGATGCCTCCTCCTCAAACCAAACAGTGAAACGCCTTGGATTTTATCTCTGCCTCTACAGTCTTTAAATATCCAATACTAGTCATCAAATCTAATTCCGATCGGTATGTGGCATAAAAGTAGTAAATTAGATCAGTATTTAACGTCTAAATTATAGTTAACAAGACTTTTACATCTAGTAAAACGAATATTGCACGTTAAAAATAAGAATACAGCCTTGGTATGGTACTTCTGGACCATAGATTCCCGAGCTAGGTCGCGACGCACCACTGGGTCGCGAGGGATTATTAAGTGGGCCCGAAAACATGAGACGCAACCGAGCAAGCCAACAGCCGGACGGTAGTGTTTCTATGAGAACACTCTAGTCTGTGGCTACAGCTACCCTAGCTTTTTCTAAGACAGCAAAGAGGACCCACATGTAGGAACCTACCACCACCATCCAAGAACGGAAACTGTTGCTAGATGGGTCGGAGCCCATTCAACTTTGAGAACTGCTGTTCTGGACAAGGAAGCCTGCTACCATTGGCATTGAAAGAATTATGAAAATTATTTCATTACTTCCTAATTTTTAAGGAATAAAGAAACGTTATATTTATCTTTATAATATTTGTATAAACAAATCTCTGGTGTTTATAAAAGATAAATTAGACACAAATTCATTACGCTCCGCCTATAAATTTTTTGATAACCTTTTTATTTATTATTTTAATGTGCCATTTAAAATTACATAATGTTATGACATTTCAAAATTAATTATTTTCTTAATTTATTTGTTATTTCTATTATCTAAAACTTTTATTGCCCAAGTGATTCTTAATATTTCCCATTAATATAAAATATATGTTGAAATAATTAAAAATGTTGAAATATTAATCCGTCATGGAGGCCAGTCGAATATTAATGATGTTTTTAATTTTCCTTGGCTTGTTTAATCTAATGACAATAAAGTTACGTCAACAAGACAATTAAATTTGACTACTTCTACAACGAACAAAACAAAATATAAAATAAAAAATCACGAAGTTACGAATGAACCGTTGTGGTGTACTTTTAATACCATATTTATTTAGTATATATGTCGCCAATCTGTTTGGTTTAAGCTGGTCTAAGACGTTCCCTACCAGCAATACGGTGAGACGGTGGCAAACGAGCAAGCGGTTCATCTGATGTTAAGTGATCGCTACCCATAGGCATCCGCAACTAGCAAATGAGTTGGAAATGAGTGCGTTTAATGGACAAAAGAGGGGATAGACAGAATAAAGATTTTTCCTTCTCCTATTCATCCCCTCCCCCGTCCAATCCTCTTCCTCATCCCATCCTATCCTTTGTAGTAAACTATAGGAAGGGGAAGAGGACTTACACCGGACCTGCGGAACTTCACTCATCAGTCGAAACGCAGAAGTATAAAATACTCCTACTTCACGCCTCTCTTCTGTGAGGTCGGGGTATTTTACCCGTCGAGCCCATGTGTGTAACAGATGTTGTTGCGAACTCTACCACTGTTAATTTCTTTACAAATGCTATTTACATATAAACGAAGGTGCCGCTACGCTTCTTTGTTTTATTTTTGAGTCTGCTCAATGCTAGATCGCTGAGGAGAGTGGTGTGATAATTGATACCTAGGGCCTACCAAATTACTTTTTAGCTCATTTTATACTACAGTTTTATTAAATTTTCAATAAAATACATATTAGATAGGTCGACAATACAAGTTTTATTCGTCTTTTAGAATCTACTGTTTAAAATCACAATGACAAACAATTTTGTTGCGTAAATATTAAGAAAAGATTCCCTGTTTGTCCCTGACCTTGTTTAAGGAAAATATATTCAATTTTGCGAAGATATCTTTTCGTTTTTGAGATAAAATATAAATAAGCTCGCGCTTTCGTACCCCACAGGGGTAGGCAGAGATTATGACAGCTGGATCCTCAATAACCTCTCTCGCCTCATCTACGTCCACCTTCATACAACTCGCCTCTACCAACGCCTCTATACTTATCTTGCTGTAAACTAACATGCTTGTAAATACATAGACAATTTAGAGAAAAGTCGGTCTGAATAAGTATTTCGGATTGCGACAAAATATCGATCAGAAAATTTGCTTTTTTTGCTTCTACATATTTTATTATTAATATTATATGTTTTATTATTATATCGAAACAAAAAAAGAATTTGTCTCATTACAAATCTACACGTGTCATGTATGCATGTGCATGCATGCATGTCTCATAAAATTAAACAAACTCTTAAATTAAAAAAAATACAATTGACTTTGACGTTGAAATTTCAATTCCAGCCGGCATGATTCTAAATTTAAAACGAACTGAAACTTTTCAATTCAGTCCAACACTCTGTTAAAAATTGCTTGACCAAATTATTCAGGCGCCTCCTGGCAGGTCATTAATAAAAAAGTAAAAAAGCTCAACCTGGGGAATTTTAAAACGTAGCAACGGCTCCTCGGTGCAAAATCAAAAGTCATTAACGTCCAATAAGTTAAAAAGTTAAGTGGCGGGCAAATAATAAATCATTTTTTATTTCATCTCCGTACCAATTTTTCTGAGTCTCTCTTTTTTCATCAATTTAACACGAACAAAAAGTGGCACTCAATTGTGAGCTTTATATCCCTGACGTGTTCTCTTTTTTTTACAACTGGCAATCCGTTTAATAATTTGGTCCAATCGGCGAGGCCGTGCGGAGCCCGCGCGCCGCCTCCGGCGCTCCCATTGGCGGCGCGCGGCCACAGATTGTGCGATGGCGGGAAACGGATTTAACTTAAGGGCATCTCATTCTTGCGATAGTAACGTACTAATGACAAGTTATTCAATATCGATATCATTTCTCAGAATTTTGTAAATCGTAATATGAATAAATAAATAAGTTGCAAAGCTGTTACGGGATAACATTTTTGATTCGCAAATAACTTGTTCTTGTAACATGTAAAATTTTAGTGCTGCCATCTATGAAAAAAATTCACCCCACATTTTGATGCATGATGAACGCCACCTGTCTAATTTCTGACAAAATAAGGCTCATGTAAACCGTTAGGAAATGGAATACCTGTCCCGAATTAAATTAAACGCATTCTTGTTTATATAAGAGATCATTCACAATTCTCTAATTGTGGTCGTTAGTACGTGTTTTGAAGTGTTGAGGAATATAAATTATTGAAATTAAAATATAATTTCTAAACACAAAAGTTGCACAAGCGTTGCAGATGCTTTGTATTAAATAGAGCTGTATATTTTCTTAGTGGTCAAACTACAGAACTAAACTGCTATAAGGGCTTGATGTCAACTAAATCTAATCTACTGAATAGTATGGTCAATGATGATTAAATATCTATTATTACAATTACACTTAGAAATCAATTGACGTTATACTCCTGATTCACATTATTTTTCAGAAACACTTTCTTATTAAGAAGATGAAAAAATCGTCCTTAAATTATAGGTATTGCGTAGATACAACTTCAATATTATTAATTTCACTAATATATTACTTATCGATACACGGACTTCACTAAAGGAAGTTAATTGAGACGGACCGCATAAAGTTTAGCGGACGCGATCGAGTCTTACCGCCGGCTCGAGTTTTAATACAGCTCCAATTTCAACAAACTGTCTCGGCTTTGTATTCTATTGTGACCGCCGAACTTCTTTTTACTATCCATCTAACTAACCGTCGAACTAAGCTTGATTTGTGTCTTTTTTCTTTCTTAACTGACGTTATTTACTAACATTCTAAACATAATCTATATAAATTGTACAACATTGAAGAACGTGGCGTATTTACTTTTTACTTGGCTATTTAAGAAAATCACAAATATTATTTATATAGTTTATCCACAATGCCCGATGTTGGTACTATCCATTAACTCTACAACTCATAAATTAAATATAAGTTGTTAAAGTGAAAAACTTTGATCTAAATTTGTCTAAAGAAAAATCATAGGAAACATCAGTAAATATTTATACATTTTACAGTATCATATTTATATATTATGTTTTATATCGATGTGTCTCCATTAAGCTAATGAATAAATCGATATCTATACTAATTATATTTATAAAGACGATATGTTTGTTTGAACGCGCTATTCTCAGAAACTACCAATCGGATTTGAAAAATCGTTTTTACATTTGACAGCTCAATTATTAGGGAAGAATACAGGACATTTAACATTTGGCTGCGACCCTTGGCTAGTCTCTCTATATAATAGCGATTTGTTATGTGTATGTTCCCTATAAACTCAGAAACGGATAGATTGATTTCGATGAAATTTACAGGAAACCTTCAGGTTGGCCTAGCGAGTATTCCTGTGAAGTTCGGTAGTGATCGGATAAAATGACATGATCGTGATCGAAGCCGGGCAGATCACTAATAATTAAAACATATCATTCAAACGAACAAAGACTGTAGCATAGTAGCAGATGTTGCTTGCATTGCTTGGCTCGACCGGAAAAGAAATATGACCTTACACCTTTACGTTTCATCTATCATCACTTCTTCCATTTGTTTTCTTATCTTCTTCCCATTTCTTATGTGAAGACGTAGGCACATCTACTATCTATCAAATGGCTGCGGATGTCGATGTGATAGGTACATAACATCAGGCGAGCTTCTCAGTTATTGTCACAGTTGGGCAACACTATGTAGTATCATTCTAACACTCTAGTGTTAACTAAGCTTTTCTCTGAATGATGAATCTAGACATGTGTTATGCTTTTATTTCCCATGATGCTTAGGTGCCACTTAGTACTTATAGTACCGTGCGCCTGGGCTTGGTCTGAGCTTTTCATCTCCAGCTATTGACGACATATTTTTTCGCTGTTCGACGTCATCCATCTTACTTTCTGCCTACCCCGGGTCCTACGACCATCCGGATGACTCTGCAATCATACATTCACACGACATGTCCAGCCCATCGTATCGTCCATTTTTATGGCCTCAATAGTGGAAACGAAATCTTACAGAACAGAACAGGAACAGAACTTTTGATGTTATATGAGAGATATTCACGACACTCTGTACTAGGGTGCCAATTGTATTTGCCTCATGCCCTTGTCATAGTAGCCGATCCCTTATACGATCCAATAAGATCGATGAGATAAAATTGAAGAAGAACAAATATATGTAACTACAGATAGCTTTTCAAGTGTTTGCGATTTCGTACGACGTGACGTGTGTACGACGGGATTTCAACAAAATTTACGTAGCTATTTAAGGATTTTCAATCATTCGTACCAGTGCCATCTTAAATTTGATACCATAAATACATAGACATTACAACTCGAAGCTTAATATCACCATAATAGCGCTCGTTACAAAATGATACATTAAACACAAAAATTACCTGCGATGGACATCACTAAACTGTCTTGTTATACGATTGTATGACTTAATCAAAGGGCATAGTGTTTAATTTGGAAAGATGATTATTGTAAATGACGACTACGTGAAGCAGATTAAACCATGTCTCCAATTTTCGTGTAATGACAGGTTGTTGTTGATGAGCGAATGCGTTTAGAATTGAATTGGAGTGCTTTGGATATGAACTAAACAAAAAGGTTTTTAATATAAGTTTTGTACATGTTTAGTGTTTGCATTGATTTTTTTTATTAATTTTTTATTAAAAATTATTTAACAAGTTACTAATAGTCGTAGACTATTAATAAAATATTATGCTGTAATAAACCTATTTGCTACACGTAGAAAGTAATTATCGTAATTTTTGCACATAAGTACATAAAACGGAAATTCGCCAGCAAAAACTTGCTATTCGGTACTATTACAAATTCCATTAATGTGATTGGGAAAGTACTGGTAATTAATGTTAATAGGACTAAGAATAGCAAACCAATATATTTTCATCTATTTCTAGTCTTAGAACTTTATGTTTCCAAAATTAAGTAAAGGTTGCCATCTAGTGGTAAAAAGATTTCAATAAATTACCCTTTTCAACACTAGATGGCAGGATATTTTATTCTAATTTCATCATCACAATTTAAAAATCGCATAAAAGATGACATTTAATCAAATTTCAAATGAAATTTATAAATGAATAACATTTATTTTCAAACTGCAGTTAATACCACACTCGAATTTTGTGAGTGAGAATGCGTGTTGGACGACAAGGCATGTTTGTGAAAAGACAAATGTTTTCATAATGTGCTGTTAGATGGCGTAAAATGTATTGTAGGTGTAATTCTTAATGAGCCTAATGAAAAGTAGCAATATTAGGGTTTCGAAATTAAAACACCTACCAGCGTTTTGTGGGGCTTAAATAATTGAAAAACTTAAGGGTTAAAATGTTCTTGTCAATTTAGACACCTTGGTCCAAGTGCGTTGAAACAGTATTTTTTTGCTTAAAAATAATAAATTCTCTCACATCACAGCTTTGCAAAGAAATTAATCAAAATTGGTTAAATAGTATTAAGTTGAATTATTTGTTTCGTCTGATATTCATATTCCCACCGCAAAGCGTCACCGAGTTTAGCCTTGTATTTCTAATGTTTTATAAGTAACGTAGATTTAATTTCCTTGGCAACTCGTTCTTAAAGGATTTTAACCTTTTTTTATATAGAAGAAGTTGGCAAACGAGCAAGCGGTTCACCTAATATTAAGTGACCGCTACCCATAGGCACAAGCTAATTAGTTGCAGATACGTTGCCTACCTTTAATGGACAGAAGGAGAGATAAACAAAAAACATATTTCCTTTTCCTATCTAACTCCTCCTCCGTCCTCTTTCCCTTCCCATCTTAGATCCTTTTCTTGTTAGAAAAGAGTGGGAAGAGGAGCTAGAATTAGGCACCTCACTCATCAGATGAAACGCAGAAATACTTCTACTTCAAGAATGTCTTCCGTTGTATTTCACCGGTCGAGCCGGCCCATTCGTGCAACGGATGTCGTTGTTGCGGGCTCTACCACAGTATTGTGGAAGCATTACGGTGATAATAAATCTACTTGAAAGCAGCGTAGGGCATTTATATTACTGCGCTAATAAGACTTACCTCCACCACCAATAAAACCGTAGGTACAATTTGTACGTGAGTAGCTTCAGTATATTCTTTAACATCGGGTGTAGACGTTCCGTCCTTTATTTCAAGTATTTTTTTAGATTTAAACGAGTAAACGGCTTATATGATTCTGTGATTGCCACCGACCGACTGCGAATTTCGTCAGCTTATAATCGTACTACGGTATATTATAAACTGTCAACAAATTGTGAACTGAACGAATATTTGACAGTTAAACGTATATGTCAAACGTAGCAAACCTATTTTGACTTTGATAAACATCTTTTTAAAATTTATATATCGTTCAATTCACAATTTGCTGATAGTTTTTAATATGTCTAGTCTTATTATAAACTGACGAAGTATGGAATTGATCGGTGACAAGACATGAAATGAGCATCCGTATCATAAGAGTAAAGGCCGTTTTACACGTCAGAAAGAACGCGAGAAAAGTCGCCGGGTCGCAATGCGTGTCGTTTCTACATACGACCTGTGTACACTACACACACACACACACTGTGTTTGTGTACGTTTGGAATCAAGATTAGGATTAGGAAAATATAAATAAATTAGGAATACTTTGTCGCATTTTTGTATTTTCACGTCGAATCTTATTTTATATAGTGCTCAACAGTTTGTCAAACGTAGAGATTTTCATACGGAAATAGTCCACAAAGTTTTCCTCGTGTTGTCGCATTACGTGATAAAGGGTAATGAACCCAAACTCATTTTGTTGGTGTATAATTGGAGCCTAGTAAAGTCTCTCGTATTCTGTTACCTTTTTCATACTTTTATCTTGTCTGCCGCAGACACGATGAAATTTCTTAGCGTGTACAAGCGCCGTTACGTATGGCTCCTTTTCTTTTGTCTTACTACGTGTGCTTAAATTACCAATATGTGTAGAAAATTAAGTGTTTTATTTATCTTTATTATTTGTGTAGTAATAATGGAGTGAATTTTAATCACTTTAGTGAATTTATTGGAAATTAAAAAGATAACGCCACGACATGTGGTAGTTCATATTTTATTTTGCTTCCTTCGGACAACTCACAGATTGATGAAAAAAAATAGATAAGAACCCTTTCGGTTGTACAAGAAAACGATTTTATATTCACAAAGTTTTTTATTTATAAAATTTGCATTCTACTGTACAAATCAACTTATAAACGACGGAAATCAAACTATATAATTCACAAGAACCGGCATATCATTGATCTCAACATCGCCCTTTACAGTGTCGAATCGTCTCACTGAAAAACTTCAAAGAGAGTTTCTTGACTCGGCTCCGCTTTGTATCTTTTAGATTGAGCATCAAAATCTTCATTATGGTAGTCACAGGGAGCAGAAAACTGGAAAAATGTATTGATATCAATAACACGCACTGTCGTACTAATCAGGACGTACGCCTCGCACCAACATCGCCAAAAACAACAGCCCCTGGCCGTCATCAGTTACCGGACTGCCCCTCAACTTTAACCCCATCATTTTTGTGACGGTATGGATTAGTATGATGATGGTGGGTTCATTTGTATGAGGCTCAGTTGTCGTACTTCCTCCTGGAATTACGACAACTTAAAATAATATTTGCGTGAATCCCACTGTTTCACATATTATTTATGTGTTTCGACTAGTGATAAGTGAATGAGTGTGAAGTCGCAGGATGTGACTTATATCTTCTCTATTTTCTCCTCTACTCGATTACTTTTTTAGTCAATTTATGAATTTATTCCCTTTTGCTTATTGCCGATGTGAATGGATAGCGGTTGTCCTTTGATGATATTAATATCATGAACAACAGAAATAAAGAATCTTTTGTCTACTTTATACGACTCACTTACCCTGTCATTGAATGGTTTGCCTTCTAGAAGATACTTGAGCTTGGTCAACTGGCAAGGGCTCAAGATGCGTTCCAGCGCGGTGACCGTGGATACAGTCATGAACATAAGTAGCATCGTCATGTTTGTCACCATCGTGCGATCTGTAAATAAACGTATGAATTTTATATATGTCCATGAAGGTAAAGTTGTAACTAAAATTGAGAAACGTGTACTTCAGTGGTTCGAGCATGTCGAATGAATAAAGAAAGAGTCACAAAACTAATTAATGTTGCAAAAGTGAGTGGTAGTATTGGTAGGGGACTTTGTAGTCGAACATATATCGACGGTGACGACGCTTGCTTATTTACCGCTTCGTCCTACAGAAAAATATCAAGACATTTTGATAACAGATGACAATAGGTGAACTAAAGATATAACGTTACATAGAGGAACACCTTTCGGTGCTTAACGTTGTAAGTGTCAGATATCAAAGAGGTATTTTTAGTTGCGAGTTCTCGTTAGTGCTTCCCGTGTAATAATAATATTGATATCGTTTACGATGTGGGCGATGTAAATAATACTTTTTGCGGGTCTGTTATACTCAATTTCTTTTCTTGATTTTTTATAGTTTTTTACTAATTTTGGTTGTAAAAGTCTGCAATTAACTGTCATTGTAGACTTTAATGTTCTAATCCCTGACAGTATGTTTGAGTTTTTCATCACAAAACCTCCGTTCGTCACTTTTTAATATAGAATTGATTGTGCCCACTACCTCATCTCTACCCTAGGTAAATAAAAGACTAAAATAGAAAGCTTAATCATTATTATCATTTACTGATCGTATATTTATGGCATCGAAGGAAGGACTATTCTCATCTCAGATAAAAAATGTACCGTGACATTTAATACGGATGATTACAGGGCTAGCAGTAAATTGAGAAGATAACGAGCTTCTTACGGTCCCGCTGAGGGCAGTTGAAAGGTAAATATTTAGCCGGTAATTAGGTATATTAGTTTATCCTTTTATACTAGCTACAGGAAGTTTACCTTTACTTTAGGACGTCTTTCGCCTATAAGCTTATAACACTAGCAATCCGTCCGACTTCGCTCGGGTACATAGACATAAAGAAAAATGTATGTTACTTCATAATAAAAAAGTTTACTATTGCTTTTTTTTTAAGTGGAAGCGGTTATAAGTCGCTTCTTGATAA
>JWHW01050223.1:106700-122643 GCA_000931545.1 Papilio glaucus | reverse complement strand
CTCTCAAATAATTTCAGGCTGCAAAAGGCTTTCTTGTACTATCAAAAAAGGTTTTTTCTAGTTTTTGAATGTATGTAATTTTTGAAATAATCTTTTTCATAATGGGTCATTGGTACATTAGTACCAAGCGCATGACTCATCAGAGTTTAAAGTTTTTATGATATTTTCATCAGTAGTATATCTAGTGTTATGGTGTAGATTTGGTCACATCACTTTAGGACTTATGTAATCTATGTATGTAGTTTGTCCAATATGTTTTTTTTTATATCTTGTAATTCATTCATGAATAAATTAATTTTAATTTAGCATGTGAGTTGTTTACAATAACTTTGACTTCTTTGAATTATCACTGATAACCTAGTGAAGTCATTAAGTTATATTTTTTTTGTAATCTTAATTTGAATTGATAAGTAAATTAATGGAGTGACATTATAAACTGCCAAGATGCTTTATTTATTTATTGATTCATTAATCCTTCCATATTATTGCTGATGGAGGAATCAATGGATCAATAAATGAAGAAAACATTTCTTTATAAGATTTGAAGTCAATTACGGATTTATTTTTATTATATTTACAAAGATTTAGGCTTCCATAAAACAATCAACTCTCTACTATTTACGCTCAAAAAACGTATAGTAGATACAGATTGCGTGTGCCTTACACCCTTCTATTTCTCCTTTATTTGCCTTATAAGGCAGTTCAGGATGGTAAAGGTGCTGGACAGCAAACATTTAAATTGAGTGGTTTTACTTTCATATCACTTAAGCAGTAAAGAAATATAATGCATATTAGTTATAAAAGTTTATATGAGGAAAATAAAATTTATAGTTTTCTGTAAGTACTTAAATGCTAAAAGCAAAGTCCTTTCCATTGTTTAACTCATAAATTATGCAAGTGGCCTTCAACTATTAATAAATATAAATTAATGTTTCACTTATATTCATAATATATTTTCCGCAAAAGGTTCTTAATAGATTAGTTACTTAAAGGGTTCATCATATGAGTCATTCATCCAGGTTAGACTCATAAGGGCTTTGAATACACAAATATTTTAACATTTTATCACCATCCTAGGACTTGAGAATATGTGTAACTATAGAAACGAGCATATACATACATAGTTATCTGATCTGGGTGCTATTTCTAGCTAGCATACTGGACTGTAAGAATTAAAAATTCTAATTTACTGCAAATATTATTGCTTGTAGATATATGACAATATGAATAAATAAATATGCACTTTCGCCCATAATCCAGACAGATAAGAGAGGAGATCATTGATTTCCATTTTCTACATTCATACATCTACACATGCATGCTCGTCTGTTGTGGGTGGTCCTTATATCGCTCCTTTTTTAGTAAGCCACTAAGCTGATCGATATAAGTTCTCCTAGGGTGTCCCCTACCAATACTGCCACTCACTTTTGCAATATAAATTTGTTTTGTTAATCTCTCTTTATTCATCCTTTCAACATGCCCGAACCACCAAAGCATACCTTTCTCAATTCTAGTCACAACATCCATTTTTAAGCCATGGATTAAGATGAATCATGTCCTATTTGGAAGGAAGGTAGGAATAAGGAAGTGGTGTTTAAGCAATAGCTATCCTTTATTGCTTTATTTTATTTTCATGTAGTGTGCTACATTTAAAAAAATCTGCCTCTTTGTGTATTTAAATTATTAGTGATGAAAAACTTTATAGTGAAGTAGCATGAGTTATGAAATTTAGAATATTTCTTTATGCCTCAAGCATTCTATTTTCTTATATTGATTGAAATATGTGTATATTATAATTTTAACTTGAAATTTGTTCATTCTTGACGTGTAATTGTTAAATTAACAATAAATATGTATTTTTACATTTCATTTATTATTATTAAACAGTGATAACCTCATTAATTTAACTTCTTTATGTATCGCGATTAGTTTTTAAAAGCATGTGATTTATCTATAATTTTATTTTATTGCTTTATCGGTATGGCTAATCTCCCTTTCCGACTCGTGCCGGCGGTCTACTTCCGTCTCGCTCGTTCACTTTCACTTTTTTACCGCTTTCCCAATATACAGTGAAACTCGGCCGCTCTGCCAAATGTTCGCGAATGTTGCCGACGTCTCAATAATTTGTATTAACGGAAGATTTCGTATTTTACCACTGGTTCCGTTCCTTCTTTTAATATAAAAATCAGTATCCGTATCTCACCGGCCTTATTAGATCCTGAATCGGATTGGTGTTCGTATCGTCAGACCCCGGGACCCGATAATATAGAGTGATAATCGAAAACATCACATTTTCCCTCTACTGGAAATTGAACTATGGATCTGAACTTGAGTATTCTAGTTACTCTATCGTCTTGCGTCGTCGTTGTCGTCATGCGTATTTAAAGTATAGCTAGCACAGTATACGAAGCTAAGTGTCGAGACCTGGACCAGGTTCCAATCTACAAATTGTTGGTTTCCTTTCTCTGACAATGGATGCACATTGCTCGCTCCTCGATTCTTTGTATCTGTAATCATACGTATATAGGTATGTACGACTAATTTAGCATACCTACATTATCTCTTTATCTTCTATGTATAAAAGAAGAAACCGACTGACTGACTGATGTATCAACGCACTACAAGGCCTAAAGCCTTGAAATTTTGCACAGAGATTTCTATTATAACGCATGTATTCAGAAAGGGTTTTTCTAAATTGGGATGAATTTAACTAAAGGTTAAAAGTTTGTTTGACCTCAGATTTATGGATATGATCAATCATATTAAATAGGGTACAGCTTAGGGTGGACAAATGTCGGTTAAATTGAGTTGCACGGCGGGTGAAACCGCGGGTCTAACTTATCTATATAATGTATGCTACAAAAGCGCTTTAGGTACGAATTCAAATTGTTTACCTGCACTGTTTTTTTTTTATTAATATACATCGCACTGTCAAAAGTATACTACACTAATTAAGCATTAGCCTAATATTCTTTTCTCTAAGGTATCGTAATGTATGAACATGGGACTGATACACTGTCGGTAGTAATTTGTTTTAATGTACAATATGCGAACATTCATATCGCTTGACGCGTATGTCTCCTATTTATTATATATCGATGGATAGTTGAATATGTTCCAGTTTGACTTGCGATGATTTCAGCCTTTTTAATTAGTTAAAACAACATCATAGTAAACTCAATATATATTTGCACTGATTGTTTGCGTAGGTTATTTGATTACTTCTTAATTTAATTCTCCGTCGTCATTGGGCTATTGAAATTGCGTCTGGCGAGGTTTGATTGATGTTGCCCTATTAACCGATTTCGACGAGTGACGTCACCCGTAGCGATTACTAATACATTAGACCCAGTACATTGTACGCTTTATTACAGTACACGTTTGAAATTAGCTTCCAAAATATAATACACATTCGTAGACAGACAGACGAAATTACGGACCGCCGTAAATGTTTATATGGCTGAAGTTAGTTTCAATAATATCGTAACGGTGTGAGAGAGACGATGGGATAGGATAAGGAAACTAACGACAGAGACAGAACATCTCTCTCGCCTCTCGCGTTGATGTTTGAGCAGAGACTTATTGGCTTATTACTAACTTCAGAGTGGCGAAGGATTGTGGCATGTACTGTATAAGCGACGTATTATCAGTTAAGTTTATTGAATACTATAAAGTAGTTAAGATACCGTTTGTTTATAACTACAAAGTGGAAATATACCGACGTAACAGTTGTAAAACGATGAATTGTTTTATTAACATAAACATAATATATGCTTACACAAGATTACATTGTTAAGAAGAATACTAATTAACATTAATATTTTTTTATGCCAAAGAGCAGTTGCGTTTGTATTTTTGACAATCATTAATTTATATTAGTGCCTACAACCGAAAAGTTTGAATGTATACAAAGGCAAAAAATATAAAATCCGTGATGCAGAGAGATAAGTTTACATTACGATATTTGATTTCGCACGATCTTAACATTAAATTGCAGGTACACTAAATATTGTCTAAATATCGCCAATTTTTGAAAGATACATATAGGTTTAAAAAAACAGTAAAATAATAATTCAAGTGGTCATTAATACAATAAAAACATTTGTTTTAATGAAAAACTTTAAGTGTAACTAGTACTAGTACTTTAGTAACACTTTGAGTTTAACTAAAAACTAGCTTTTATTTGGAAACATCAACAGGCTAGGACGTTTATATCTTCTTTGATTCTTCTAATAAACCTTTTCATTTGGCCTTAGTGGCACATTGCAGCCGCACTTGACGATAACTGCGACCTTCAATTGGAAAAGTCTGCGTCCTAAACGAAGACAGATCTTTTTGCAGCTTCACGCAAAAATCGCCTTTACAGCCGTAGTGAACCTTGTGAAATAATTAGTAATCGCTTGTAGCGCGCCAATTATTATAATAGTGGCGGGTCTTGTACTATAATAATTGGTTGCGTTTAAATCAAGGCAATTACACCGCGTGTGATTCATAGGAATTGTAATGTCACACTTCGATACAATTGTTTTAATTATTACTTGCACACTGATTGCAATGGGTAGAGTCTCGTATAATGTACTGTTTTTACTTTATTTTCAGCAGTCGTAGGGCCCTCGCAACACCAGACGTTCTACGTCCCCGTCCCATTTTTTCTAATAAGGAAAGGATGGAGAGGGAAAGATGAAGTGGACAGAGGAGGGAATGGATAGGAAAAGGAAATATCATTTTTTCTGTTTACCTTCTCCTCTGTTCATTAAAGGACAACGCATCTGCAACTTACTAGTTGCAGATGCATTGCCTATTGCCCAGGTCTATGGATAGCGGTCACTTAATATCGGGTGAACCGCTTACTCGATTGTCACCTTCTTAATTAACGTAACATTTTTTACTAACCGAACCGATGAAAATATGGGCGTATTTCTATCGGCCCCTATAGGGTTCAAAACAGCAGCTAGGTTAGGTCAGTAATTAGGCTTCTTCTTCTATTGACCTTAGAGTTTGTTTACGTACAAACCTCGACTTGAGGAACGTAAATGCTGTGTAATTGTGTCATAACGGGTGAGAGTGATATAAATCCCCATGGGGAGCCCTGGTATTCAACTATTGTAAACAACAAGTCGCCAGGCTGTCTGCCCACGTCAGTATCACGGAATCCAACAATCGGTTATAATACGTACGTGGAAAAGACGCATCAATTGTTTACATCTTGCTGTAGGTGGATGACGACAACTTCCACCTATGTTATATCGCGTAAGCATTGATTTGTATTTGTACTGATGGTATGTGATGGTGAACGCAGACCTCAGGATAATATAAATCATGCTCCAGCTGCTAAAAGTGATTAAGAGAAGACTAGAGATTTTTCACTGATAAAAGCTCTTAAATTGTTGTTGATGATCATAAATATAATGATAGCAGTGGCAAAAAGATTCTGATCTATTTAAATCATGAGACATACTGACTGAAGTATTACATGTACTCCTAACTGCGTATATTGGCATGTATGAATTTGGTCAATAGGTGGTACCTTTCTGAACGGTCGTGAGTGATTTATCAAATAACAATAACGATGTTGTTGTTGTGCGTAGTAAAGTTTTTTGGCGACATTTTTTTTTCAACACGATAATGTAATTTGTTATGTTGTTGAATTTGCGACGTAGTGAGGCCGAGAGTGAAACGTTTTTTTGTAAATGCGTTTACTTTTAGAGAACCGGTTGTACAATCATCGTGCGAATATAACACAAGGAAATTGAATTCACAAGTTGTTTTGTCAGTAAAATTCAGTACTTGTAAACTTTTCGTTTGTGTCCAACTTGACAATGGATTCTCAATATCCCAGCATCGTTCGAATTTCAAATAAATTAAATCTAAATTTGTGTGTAACCCATCCAGTACCGTTCTATGTCCACGTACGGCTACCTAACATGTGTTTGCTGTGTATAGCTGATTCGAGCTATATACAGCAAACACGGTACAAAAGTAGATAAGATAATGTATATTGCTGCTTACTCTATCAAAGGAGCATAATTAGTGCGTTGTCATGATTGCCTTATCAGTTCTCAGTTGGGTTTTGATGACGTCAGCGGTGTGATGGTTTTTTTAAACGGTGTCAGTCCTTCATATCGGACCTACCTTATGGTTTGCGGTATTAGATACTACGGTAAATAAATAAAAATATCAATTGTTTTGTTATTAGGTTATTAGTGAACAAGATAGTGGTATTATGTGTTTTAATATAGGTTTTTATAAAGGTCAAGGCCCAGTATGCTAATGTTACTAGGTTTACGGCACATATCGTTTTGTTTCAACATGGCAAAGATAGTATTGTCATTAGTCTCCTCTAGTCTCTAGTCATGGTTCCTTTGACTGACCTTCCAACGATAAACTGATTTCTTGAAACCTGCAATGAGGTTTATTGCTCTTTTATCCTTGTATGAGCTGTGCATATCCTGTTTAATGCTTAGGGAAATAAAAATAAATTTAATAAGACTTACTATGGCTCCTATCACTTAGCTTAGTGCGACTGCGTCCGATAAACGAGTATGCGTATGCATCATAGAAATGAACACTTCGTGCTACGTGTGTACGATTATATGAAAATACATCTCGGGCATGCTGAAAGGATGAATTAAGAGAGAATAACGAAACAAATTCATGTAGCAAAAGTGATTGGCAGTGTTGGTAGGGGACGCCCTATAAGAACTTATATCGATCAGATTAGTGGCTTACTAAAAAGGGTGATATAAGGAGCACACATAACCGACGAGCATGTATGCGTAGATGTATGAATGTAGAAGAAGCGAGAGAGGTGTGTGAAATCCATGATCTCTGCCTCTAATTTTTTTAACGTAATTTAGTATTTAAAACGTTATGCTTAATATATTGCTTACATGTGTAGCCGGTCCATTGTGAGCTCCTGTAGTTTTAACGGCTAGACCGATTTTGAAGAGTAAGATTCGATTCGTACAGTCATTCGGGTTATTGTTTTTTCTTTATATTAATTAACTATTGATTGTTACAACAGGCGATAAAACTATATATATTCGCTAATTGCATTAGATTGCTTTACGACATATTTACATTGATTCAAGTATTTATTGCTTTATTAGCGAATGCCTGCCTGCCTGCCTAGCGTTTGTTAGCATTTCATTAATATTTCCAAACTTGAAGACCATGACCCCTTCGCTTTATATACCAATTATTTTTATCAATATTAAAGCGATATACATCTTACAACGTCCGGATGTATATTTTTAGTTTTTTTCTTTTACTAACGATTTTTATTACAATAAAATGAGATTCATCATCTTCCTGACCTTTTCCCATATATTTGGGGTTCGCACAGTATGTCCTCTTCCATATCCCTCTATCAGCCGTCATATCTGAATTCACACCCTACTTACACATATCATCTTTCACACAATCCATCCATACTGTCATAAGTAATGAGAATAAACCCACGTTTATTACCCCACTATCCACATAGTGGCAATCGTACCACTATCCACGTTCATTCTCAGTACTTTCTTCGATGTCCTTCATTCCTCCGCATAACATGCCCATATCACACTAATTGCATGCATGCATGCTGCTATATTTATCGGTCACTGGCGCAACTTTCAGCGTTCCTCTAATATACTCATACTTAATTTAATTCGTCCTTGTCACACCACTAACCTCCGGTCTCGGTCATATGTAACCTCCTTTCATCCCAACCTTCAGTGGCCCGACACTTAGATCCAGGTCTTACGACCGACTTGTTGATCTGACCCTGAACATTAAGGGGCATTCGTGGATCACAAGTAGTTCCAGTGATGTGTCGCCATTTCATCCAACCTGCATTTATTCGGATTTTCACATCTCGATTATTGCCATCGTATGAGTGAACCCAGGTAGTACTTAAAATCGGAGCAGGTTGGTAGTAATACACCATTTAAGGTGATTGGAGAAAAGCTGATGGGACCGCCAAAGTCACCGAACAAATGTTCAGTTTTAGTCCTAAATAAAAGAGGATTCAACAAAAGCAATAGTTTATTTTAAAACATACCTGATTAAGAATACGAATCGAATCACTCACTCTTCAAAATTAGTGAAGCCGTTTAGGCTACAGGATTTCACAATGGAATGGACATAGGTACATCAAAATTTAAAAGTGGAAGAGCCCGCAACAACATCTGTTGCACGAAAGCGCCGAATCGACTTAGGGACTTAGCTTATTGCAGATGTCTATGGGTAGTGCTCATTTAAATATCGGATGACCCGCTTGCTCGTTTCCCATCTTCTATACAAAAACATAAATACTTCGAAGAACATTACCCTCCTTGTCGGGTAAAAAGCACCACACTTCTATCTGTATGGTTTTCTAACCTTCATGATTCTATACAATTCGAATTGGAAGTCGTCAGATTTAAAGATGAACAAACCTCACTAGACCATAGTGGCGTTAACTATTTTTAATAGTGTAAAATGTATTTCGAATTCTTGTTAAAAAATTTAAAAAAAGTGTTTGTATAGTAAAGGAAATTTTGTACATTTGAAAAAGTTTTTACGGTGACAAAGTATTAGGTTATTTCATTTTTTATCCAAGTAAATAAAAAGTGCCGCCTTATAAAGTCAGCTTACTATTTGCGACGATGCGAAAACGAGTTCTGTCTGTTTTTGAACTTCATTCCAAGGTTCTGACTTGTTAATACAAAGGGCAAAAGGTCGCAAACCAAACGAGATTAATGCTAGAAGATATAAAAAAAATCTATTTACACTCAATTTATCATTTTGTCTATTTCTCTCTCTTACTACTACTATAATATTATTTTAAATACATCTTTTGTACAAATCCAAGCCTCAGCTATAAGGAAGCGGATACCAGTGGAATTTTATCACAGTTCTGTGTGGCCGTATTGTTACTTTGTATCGAACTATCCAGTGAACGCGTGCAAACGTAATGTCATAGAACTCTGCACGAGATGATGTCATCTTATAGCTCTGTTTGTATTATATCAACACTTATTATTGAGTTCTGTCTGTCAACTAGAATGCGATGGTCCAGTTTATGTCTGAGACTAATTGGATAACCGTTTCAGTCACTTAATACGTTCGAGAAGTTTCGAATATATTCGAATTAGAAATAGAATTATATTGCTAGAATTTATATTATACTAAAAAACTACGCTATTTTTTCACTATAATTTTGTATTAGATACATACGCGTTGGCATTTCATTTCTTACAGTTTTTAGGAATCTAATGAGAATGATAATCACAAAGCCTAGCCCTAGTTGGGCTCAAACATTATCCTTTCAGTCTTACCGCTCATGATCCGCTAACACTTCTCGGATCATTCCACTAATACATAAAATATAAACTAGAGAAACGTATCAAGTTGCCAGCAGTCAAATGTTAATGTATGTAAATTATATATAATGTAAACTACTTTTCAGTCAGATTAGACGGGATTACGTGTAGAACTAATATTGCTTACTATAGCGAGTACACGTGTATTGTTATCAGATAGCTTACAATGTAATCATATGTGGAGTTATAAATATTAATCAAATGTTAACCACGGCCCTTCGGTTTGTCCTGCAAAGATAAATTGAATATGCGACTAAGTAAATGTACATAAAGTCCCATGCCGTTTCATGGGACTTAACTTACATCATAATGTTTCCGTTTAAATAGCTTCGTACAGAAAGCAAAGATATTTATACCAACGTTTCGAAGCGTAATATAATTTCGCATAATCTTAGTTAATTTTCTATGGAAGCTAACCGTTGCTTTTCACTGGCGTAATATCATGTCGCGATACAAGTCTATCTTTTTCTCTGAAACAACTGAGATGACGGTATGTTTTATGTGAATGTTCTCGGCAGTGTAAACCCACGGTAAGAGTTTCGCGAAACACACTAGGAATCTGCTATATTATATCGATATGGCGTGCGTGTGGATGATTTATGTAACCCGCATCGTTTACCATTCGCCCTGAATCTTGGATATTCGGAATTACCCGATGAGTTGCAACTGTGTATTGTACGTGTGTAATAATCATGTCTTCCACGTCGAACTCGACGATAGTACGCTGTATATTATGTTTTAAGTATTACGCTGTATATTATGTATTAAGTATTATTTCACATTAACACATTTTCGCCTATTTAAAACGGAATATCCACAAAGACCATAAAATTGCAGGTTGAATTTCGCCTATATCCTACCATATCAAGTAATTCATTTGTGAATTATGTAAATCTTTTTTTCATATCACTAGTCCTTATCCTGATGTTCCTAAGATTATATGACTTCTGAATGCGACGAGCAAGATGTTATGCTCATAATCTGTAACACACTGTACCCATAACAATGGATCCAGGATTTTAACATATACCCTAGTCTCATGATCTTTTATCGAATACTGTCTTTGATTGTTCCTCGGAAACAGTAAACTACACTTGTCATTTAAACTGAATCCTGACAGATTTTAGGGCCGATTTCTTATTAAATGTTTATACTTCACTTCATGTTTGCAGCTGAGCGATTTGGTTGGAGATATGATATATTTAGAATATATATATCTATATCTACACTAAGTTATGACGTCACGGCGTACAAAGACATTGATAAAATAATCGCCGTCAAGGTTGTATCAGAGTAGAACACCCAGTTTCAAATATATTTATAAACAATCCTTGAAAAGGTCTTACGAACTTTAGTTTATTTATATTGCATAACTGAGTCAAGAGCTAGAATGACACTTCTTGTATCTATTGTATAGATACAAGAAGTGTCATTCTAGCAGTGTAGATTTTTATATCTGGTTACGTTTAGATTGAACAATGATCAAATCTGTGTGCTGTGTGAGCTACACAGCCCTGTCTTACACTTGATGCTAAACCAGTTTGAATAGGCCCCGTTAAGTCTAACACAAGCAGTAGATTCTTTATAAAGAGATTGTCACGATTTCCCCGTGGCTGTTCAATCTCTTTAAGGATGACTCTTTGAAAGCTTTGAAAGACGAAGATTGTCGAATAAGGATGGGTGAGCTAGTTGTAAAATGTGTCTTGTACTTCGATGACCAGGTCGTGTTTCCGTCATCAGTGGAGGACTTACAATTAGGTATAGGTAGGTATACAAGGTGAAGGTATGAAGGTGAATGTAGACAAGACGAAAGTAATGGTGTTTGAAAGAGAACAAAGTAAGGCAATAATTGAAATGAATATCAACGGTAATTAATTGGAATAGGATTTAATTAAATTGAATAAAATATAAAAATATGTAATAAAATATATAATAATTGAAGAAGTTTGTTTATTTGGGATGTATCTTTAGTATATGGTAGGCACGTTAAACATTTTTAACGACGAATAGTGATTAGTCAGCACGTGTCCTTGAAAGTTCGTCTGGCAAAACACAAAACTGTGCTAGGGACTAGCTACTAGACTTTGAGGGACTTTTACTTTGCAGGAAAAGCATGTTAATAGAATAGAGTTAATGCAGTTGCGTTGCGATTCTTAAGAAGTATGTTAGTACGTGACGTTTAATAATAGGATTAAAAATAGTGTAATAAGGGAAAAGTGTGGCTTAAAAACTAGAATTGAGAAAGGTAGTTGCTTCGGTACTTCGGGCATGTTGCGAGGATGAATAAAGAACGAGTAACGAAACACATTCATGTTGCAAAAGTGAGTGGCAATGTCCATGGAGAACTTAGATCAGATTAGTGACATTCTAAAAAAGGGTGATATAAGGAGTACCCGTAACCGACAGCATGTATGCGCAGATGTATGGACGTAGAAGAAGCTAAAGACGTGTGCCAGGATCGCGCCAAATGTAAATCCATAACATCTTTATACTCCTCTAGATTGCGGGCATATTTATTTTTATTTATTCTGTGTGTGTATGTTTGTTTCTTAGTTCAGGAGATAATAACTAAGTGATTGAGTAACATATCTTCAAAGGTGATGAATCAGTACGTATTTATTTGTTTTATCTAAAACCATAAATACCAAAGTGTGTATACACCATGCTTTGAATTAAATAAACTTTGCTAAACAGACGATTCTATTTTTGACCGCGTTACTTCTTGAGAGAGATCGCACAGCTCAGAACACAGAGACACTAGTGAGGTATTTGTTATCTCTTTTTCTTTTACGACTTATTAAGCAAACACTCGACCAGGAAAGACGGGGCAGTGCAATAAAGATGAAGTAGATTCTACATAACGTTTCATATAGGGACAGATTAACTGTACTGGTATATGGTATGTTGTTTTGGTTTTATAATTACTGATAGCCACATATCTATACCAATGCGGATATTTTTGTCATGGTACGTTTTTTTACAGCCATTTTGGTGGTAGTCAGGCGTCATTAGTAAGTCTTAAGATTCCTAACACTGGTAACGAAGCGAAGTTATTAGAAACAAGCACTAGGTGTAGTCGCCTACCCACGCTGCATAACAATGTTAATGTAATAATTTCAGCTGGTTGGTATTCAAGCCAGCGTTTGCACGTAGAATTATATCTCTTGTGTCTGGCACACGGCGCTGGCACTGAGGAATAACAATGTCCCGCCAATGCCCTTCTAAAGTTATCAATGCCCGCATGCAATATTATAATATCCTTAATGATGTTCATGTTATCCTGGTTATTCTGCTGGTGTATTGATACAACTAATACAATAGTTCCTGTAATCAACAGGAACTATTTTACTTCCTTGATTGGTTGAATCTATTTCTTTAAACTGTGTTATTGTTTGGATTTACATGTTTATAAATTTTAATATATAAATAAACAAATATGCGCTCACGCCCGTAACCCAGAGAGGTAGGTAGGGATTATGGATTTCCATTTGGCGCGATCCTAGCACACCTCTCTCGCTTCTTCTACATCCATACATCTACGCATACATGCTCGTTGGTTACTCCTTATATCGCCCTTATTTAGCTTTTAATATATCTATCTCCCTAAAAACAACTCGCTGACAGAACGGAGGGAGAGATAAATCACGACGCTTGTCCTTGTGCATATCAAAGATTGGTATATCTATCATCATTCATCTACAAAGGTTCATACACCTTTTTTGCTTACAGTTTTTTGAAAAGTTATAAGAGTATGGACAGTTCAATTTAGTTTCCTTATTTCGTTTGTATGTACTCGTTGTGTTAATTTAAATTCGACAGTAAAAATATTACTTTGTAATATCACAGCTTATGAAGTGGCGTTACTACAAACACCCAGTTTTCTTAAATTTGTTTCTATGTGATTGAGGTGCAAGTTTTAAAACTTTATACAGTTATAAACAATCAAATTTTTATAGTAAAATTTTATGGGAACGATCAACAGTAGTCAGGGGTTTACAACTTTTTGTTACAGAAGTCAATGAGTCTGAATTATGTATGTATGTAGGCTTTTTGTGTTTAAATGAAACTAAAGACGGAGAATATGATGCCAAATATTGTAGATACCAGATTACGTTACTTTGAACGTCACTCGTTTATATTCAACGGAATTTTTCCGTTTCACAAATGAATACAGCAAGCTGGCGAATTCGGAGCGCCAACTGGCGTAACTAAATCGAATTCCAATAAAAACTACAATAGTGCTTTCCAATCAACCGTCAAATAATTCAACCATTTGTTTCTCTATGTGATTTTTAAAGGTCAAAATCTTTTGGTAGGGGTGTAACTTTTACATGGATAACCTTCTATTTAACGAGGGCTTGATATGGCCAAACACCAAGTGCTAACCTCTAGAGTAACTTAACTCAAGTACCCATATTGTGCTAGAAATTGAGTTGTACTACGTTTATTATAGTAGGTAATAAGTCGTTACCGGATGTCGCAAACAGTTAACTGTTAATTTAATCGCATAGAAGAACGTACGACAAGTCATTTTATATTACCAATAGTTATACAAGACCTAAAAAACATTAATGTAATATATGCCTAAGATGCTATAGATCAATGGTTCTTCAAGATGTAATTGTTTTCACATTTCTCAAGGTTTCCATTTATCTGGACATTTCCTTGTTTCTGTAATGTTCTAAAAACGACTGAGAAGCATATTTTTAAACCAACTTGCGGTCTGAAACGCGCACGAGTTAAATGCGGTGTCTAGTTTGAACCTTCAGAGATTCGTGTCAATATTTACCCAATAAACATACATTATCACTTTAGCACCTGTTAGTACACGGTAGTCAAATGTTTCTAATACTTCCTTTAACAGTTACAAACTTTTTGTATGCATACATATAACATGTTTGTACATATAAATTCTAGATTATTACTTTGTTAATACCCGTCTAAAACAGAAGAAGGGTAATGTTTTGTTCACGCATGTATGATGTCCGTCCTTTCCATTGTGACTATCTGTAGCAGCTGGACCGATTTTGAAGAGTGAGTGATTCGTATTCTTATTAATATGATACTGATGGATGATGATTATCATACCGTCGGTAGTTTTTTTGGTTTTTTAAATCAACTGTTATTGGTCAGCGCGTCGCTGCACCTCTTACGTATGTCGGTTGTCCATGTCCCAATATTTGGTAGATTTTATATGTAACGCTGTGATGCATCTAGTCGTATTAAGGATACTTCTAATTTTTGCGTCACTCGTATGAAGACCAGCACAGCCCATATTTAAGAAATGACACATTTTCTCATTGAGATACCACGTTGGCGAGACCCAAGGGTGGATAGTTCTCGAACACCGTGAACTCACATTTGTGGTGCAAAATATATATTTCGAATATGCTTAATTGCTTCAACAATATTTTGACAATGCACATGTCAACTTGAACAATTTATATTAGCAAGCGAGTAATTTTCCAACCAATTAATGTAACACTCATATGCGTTATAAATAAAAAAAATATTTATATTTATTATTTATAGATTTGCAAAAAAAACTTGTTATTATTCTAGGTTTGTTATTTATTTACTTTGTTATTATTCTAGGTGTAACACGTAAAACTTTTTGATGGAAATGGAGTATACAATTGTTTTGATCGCCCTCATTGTGTTAAAAAGTTATTGAGAATTTATTTAAAGAGAAATTTGGTGGAATTTATTAAAAGGTACAATAATAATATTTTGCGTGGTTGGCGGTGTAGTTGTAGTACCTTTGCCGCGTAATTTTCTATTGCTCGCAATAAATTAATCATTATGGCGAAACTTTGATCATGGTTATAGTGAAGAGATAAAGAAATTAGCAGTTACTGACGCTAAAATACTTATTATAGCAAGGTCTATAATTTCGTTTAATTCGTGACGTTAATTTAATTATGAACATTAGTTATTAGGATTACTTCGCAATCTGAAGAGAAACCGCGGGCTATTTTCACAGGACTGCGAGATTGCTATTTTAACAATCGCTCGGTGACAAAGAATATGTAGAAATATTATATCGTTTTTATAAATTAATAACAAAAATTCTTAAACAACAACAAAAAAATATAACAAGAAATAAAAAAAAATAATAACAAATGGCAAGCGCTCCTATTGCAGTCAGACGGTGCAGAGCAGAGTGTCTGTAAGAATCCTAAAGCTATTGTATGCTTTTTTTACTTTTGTTAATAATAGAATATAATATAAATATATATAATAATAAAAAATAACGGAAGAGCTTTCTATTAGTGAAAGAATTTTCAGAATCGGTTCAGAAGTTTCTCAGTTTTTCCGGAACAATTACATCTTTTCTCTTTATGCTAATAGTAATAGATTATTAGAACTCGTAAAAAAATTGTACAAAGAACCTGACATTAGTTTAGTCCTTTGTTCTATATGATGATGCATGATTTCTTATGAGCACTCTATGGCAATAGAATTCAATGGAAGGAACTGATATTTTACGCTTGCTGCATTTTGGCATTTGCTTGAGGCATCTTGAAAACGGCATTGACTGGTCTGAACTAATATGCTTCTGTGCCTCGCACGATGTGGTACTCATTCTCTCT
>JWHW01050223.1:89730-106511 GCA_000931545.1 Papilio glaucus | reverse complement strand
TGTGGAGGGGATGAATAGGAAAGGGAAGAAACCATTTTCATTTTATACCCTCCTCTGCCCATTAAAGGTAACGCATCTGCAACTCATTAGCTTGCAGATGCCTATCGGTAGTGATTACTTCATATAAATCATAAAAAATAAAAATATTTTGACAGTCCCAATTAACGTATCGGTACAATCAACCGTCACAGAAACACATAAAATCCAATGTTATCGTTCCGGGATAGGGATTGCTTGGCTACGGTCCAACTAGCTCGTCTACCGTCCGACTGGTGTGGGCTCGTCAGAGAATACCGAAGGAAGTCAAGTAGTACTTCTTCCAGTACACGGTTTAACTTCGTTTATAACATCTATATGTAAACAACAATATATATGGGTACATACTTCGACAGTTTATAAATCGTCGAGAAATGACACGTAAAATTGTTTAATTGTTCAGTTTTAGGGCGTAACCGGGCAAAAAATTTCTACCTTAATTAAATTTGTGGTCGCTATGTCTGTTCTATTTATAGGGCAAGGTGTTTGTGTGATTGTAACATCGCCTTGTAATAAGAAGTTTACCTAACGACAACACTTTGTCACTTTCGCTCGATTTAAAATCGATTGCCGTATAATAAGTATAAAAACTACAAAAGAGAGAGAAAAAGTGGTATTGTAACTTGCTTGTGTTTTTTTATGTTTTCGTTCGCTGTTAGATATTTTTAGTTTAAATTATCTACTTAGATATGCGCTCAAGCTCCCTAACTCTCCAACCCAGTGGTGTAGGCAGATCTCACGGATTTCCACTTGGCACGGTCATATATACTCTTTAATGTATTCGTTCAAACCGCAATATACCAAGTGATACTCATCTTTATTGATCTTCATTCAAATCTTCCCTCTTTATAACATACGTAAAGGCTATGACAATAAGTAAAAAATAGACAAAGCACGTGACAGACCTGCGTTAGCGTTTTGTACGTGACTATGAAGTAGAACTCATTAAATTGTAACACTATAAATCGCTTCGATGCCAGGTGATGTCTCGTATTCTATTGCGCAATGTCACACAAGTCTGTAAGTATAATCCAGCCACAGTTTTAGAACTGATTCCGACGTAATCCGCACGTTTATGACATTGCTCTTGCGAGGTATGGCCATTACGAATACATAGTAAATAGTAGTATTTTTATACGTCCGTAGTAAAATGCTGATGTGGGGTTTCAACTTAAACATATACTAGGACGTTAATACAATTATGATTGATGGATAAAATTTAGGTAAATGATATATCCTAAATATGTGTGCCACAGACCGTGAAATTGGTATCTGTATTTTAGATCTTTTCCGTCTTACCACAAAATAATGTCAAAGTAAAGTCAATGGTTGAACACGTGTTTTTTTTTAAATATTGTCTATGTAATATGTGTCTGTGTGAATTCTGTGTTTAATTTTTCTTGATCACAAAACCATGTTTAACATTCATCTAGTTAAACACTCTCTTATCTTCATTTTGTCTTGGTAACACGATTTTTTCAAAGCAGCCGTTATAAATCTACCTTTCAAGAAAGTTACTTAGTTTGGTTAATACACAATATGTGTGTTTAAAATTAAACTAGACTTTTCTATTTAATTGGTGGTGTAGGGTTATAAAATAACATAATAACATAAAAGTGACCGTCGGCTTCACAAAAGAAATATTGATTTCGGTTCTCGAAGGCGCGAGGGATTGAATTAAATTGTATCCTAGCTGATGAGGAGATCAGCTGTTGATGGCATATTTATAAACATGTGAGCTTTCTTAGTTAAAGCTACTGCAACATTTTTACAAATCTTGCTCACAACTTGCTGCGAGATTCAACAGTATCGACTTGTATCTGAGAAGTAAAATAACAGTAAATAAGTTGAATAATTAATGACAACCGGTAAATAGGTACCTGAGTTAGTAACGGTGAACCAAACGTAAAACTACTTGATCGCAGACCCAGTTCCGCAAGGCAAAGGCAACGTCAATATGAGAATCTATGGACCCACCACGAGAATCATATGGAATATCATATTTTATTAGGTCGACAATTTTTTACCGAAAGCTTTGCCGAATGTGTACTGTTTTTTGCTAAAATTAAAGTCATTATAATATTAGAATGGATTCAATCGCACCCTTTACACTCGGTCACGTTAATCTTAAAATGTCAAGTCATCCAAATCGTTAAAATCGTGAAAATCCATTGTAATTCACCCACCTATATATGTTTAAAATGGTGTTAAACAAGGGATCGGCAGTTTTTAAATTTAAACCTTGTTTAATCTAGGTTTAAGCTTAGACAGCAGCTAAACGTGATTCTGTGGTACCATTTTTCCAAAACACTTGTTAAAAAACTTTAACTGTCTAAGTGTTGTTTATGTTTTTTGTGGTATGACGGTTTATCTTTTTTCAAATAACTTGTTTAACTTGACTCACCGCTTTCGGCTGCTTATTTACTTAAACTGATTTATGTATAATTAAATGCAACTTTACAAGCGTCTACAAGTTGTTAAGACGAGTCGCTTGTTAATGGTTTTTTGGGTAATTTATTAAACGGCTTACCAAACTTCACATAATGAGATACAGCTCTTTTGTGGTATTATTCTATTTTTTTTTGTTCTATTTGTTTACATATATGTACATTAGTAATAATATATTTACATCAAGTACGAAGACGTATATTTTGTTAGTAAGCTCAATGACTAACGTTCGTAATATCAAGTTGTGAGAACTTAGAGGCGCATTTGGTCCGATGACTCTACACCCGTCTTCCTCAACCCGTTCCTATATCATTTAATTGTACTAATAGTCACTCTACGCTTGACAATTGAGTTGTTAATGAACCATCATCCATTCTATCAGACAAGATCTAGGCCTGACTAGGACAAAGAAGAGATACAACATATTGCTAGAGTAAGTACAAGGTACCTACTACTTTCTTTGCGTGTTGGTTGTTTACCATTACGACCCACGCCACGCCCGATCTGCTGTATATTAATACGTCTTGGACATCCCCTAACAACGCTGACGCCCTCGACTTAACAGTGACTATGAGACAACAAAATGAACAAAGGAAATGATTCATGAAGCCATTTCGCGATAATAAACCTATTGTATCATGTGTATGCCGTCGAAAAGTTCTGGATCATTCATGTTTCTAATCGTTACTACCGCGAGTATTGTGTTAGCGAATACTAATTCATATCTTAGTCTACAATAATAAGGTTAACACGCGAATCCTAATACTTATTATAATATTATAAATGCGAAATTTTGTAAGTATAGGTGTATCGATGCTTGTTATTCTTTTACGCAAAAACTACTGAATGGATTTTAATGAAACTTTACAATAATATAACTTATACATCAGATCACAGGTCACTTCTATTCTAGTGTGCGCTGCAAAAACCGTGAGAGGTGCACACATATAATGTATAATAGAAATATTTACTTTAAATAGTCCTACAAAAATGCCAGCGACAGTATAAAAAAGATGTATTTTATGTGTAAGCCATTATCGCCAAAATAGTGAATCATCTATTATATCTATTAATTATACGAACGGAACGACGTTTGCCGGGCCAGCTTGTATTTAATGTCACTTGGTCAGGACACCTTCTTCCTAGTGTCTATGCCTAAGTATTTTCAACCAGCTGCAAATACCCGCTTCGTTGGGCTTTATCTCTTTGTTCTCTTATTATACAATTACAAATACAGACCATTTCAGAATAATGTAGACGATATAGTATCATATTATCGAAAAATACATTTTCTGTCCCCGCATCTTTTACAACCCAACAACAGATGGTTGTTGCAAGGGAACGTTGAGTCTACAACCACTCACAATTACACTCGCTCTGTGATATGTGGTTTCGGCTTAAAAGTGAAAAACGTTTAACAATAACTAACACTATTGAATTAAGTAAGAAGTTAAGTGAAATATCAACTTAGCACGTATTACGTAGTACGGCGCCGACACGTCGACCGAATCGTCCTGTCCAAGGCCTGTCGTCTGCGCTTTGTCGCGAAGCCTTTATTAGCTTAGAGCTCTATTAAAACTGGATATGTGATATTTTCCAAAATTATGAAAAATTTTAATTATAAATTATTAATTATGAAATCATAAAATTAAGTGTCAAGTATGTTTTTTTTTTTCATGTCAGTCAGTCAGAACAGTGGTCGTTAGAACCCAAGCAGTCGCTTTACTTTGTGTAATTTATTTCATCACCACTGCCAGGCAATGTGGTGGATTACGGCCCCTTCTCTCTCTCGGAGAGGAGGCCTGTGTCCCTACAGTGGGGACACATACTAAAAATGGCTGATTTATTATTATATTTTTCTTTTAGGTTTTTACACTTTAATAAACGTAAAAGTTCACTTGCTGTTTTTAATTGTCAGACAAAAATATTTCGGTTTACAATATTTTAAATACAGTAAAACTACAAGAAAACGACCTCAACACGCAGATATCCCGTATCTCGAACACAAAATGGGTCGGGATAAAATTGAAATACGACTAATCTGGAAACAAAAACTTTTTTTTTTAAATCGATTCATAAAAGTCGAACTTATGAGGCAGCAAACATAATAAATACAAGCGAATTGTGAACCTCCTCCCTTTTTTGAAATCGGTTAAAATAAATTGTGGCAATGTATTCTGTCTAACATATTTGAGTTAATAAAACGCTCGTTTATTTTGTTATTTAAAAGGATAATGTTTCAAATAGGCCAAGGCGTTCCGTTGCGCAATTTCACTTTCTATTGGCTTGTGGTTCGCTCTCTCCGAGGCCTTACGGAATTAATTAACTTATTCACAACGCCTTACAATGCAGGTTTCCATTAAAGCCAACCAATTAAGTGTTGAATTCATAGATATTTGAAGAATGCTCTGACTGTAGAATACTCTATGACTACAACTCTTAATTTGGGTTTGGGCTTAGTTTTAGGCTTATCCAAAGTTAAACGCTAAACCGTTAGGTTATTCAACTGTAGTACTAATTTATCAGAAAACCTTCTGTAATGTCCAAGAAATGCAGCATTTGTTATCTACGCTTACAGTGTAAGTTTATTTTATATGAAAAAAATATGTTTGTTGCAGAGAGAGGATCAATCCCTACTGGCTCAGTTCTTCTTTGCCGACGACGCGCTCAACATCATCGCGTCCGAGCTGGACTCCTTCGACGGCCGCAAGGACCCCGAGAGGTGCTCCACGCTTGTCACGCAGCTCAGGCTGGCACAGGTAAGAGATGAGAAGGGAACAGAAGGACGGTAATCGGGTCAGGTCTATGAGATATTTTGCTCTACATACCAGGTTGCGGTTTTCACTTATAAAGGGTAATTCTAGGATGAAGGCTTGGGTTATGTATGTTGTGTATTTAATTAAGGTTTTGTGTAGTTAGAAATATGCCGAAGGTTGTTGAAGAAGACGTATTAGGCTTGTATTACATAAAAAAGCGTATAAATCAATTTACACGTCCCAGCTAGTATTACACATGCTGCTGACTGGACATGTCACGGAGTATCTATGAATGAAATACTTTTCCTTGTTATTCAAATATCCTGTTTATAATTGATAACATACAATAGACATCCGTATGTTTCATAATATAGGAATGCCAAGGGACTTTTCAAATCATAAGGAAGTTACGTAACGTAAACTTCTATTGCGAACTGAACTTTATATTCAAGTGTTAAAGTTGAAAACTATATTGTATGTTGTAAATGATACGGTAAAGGGTAACATCGGTTCGGCTGATGTTGAAGCTTAATCTCTACTACAAACCTCTGTTATATTTGAGTTGCGGTTCATTGATAATGGTTGTATAAGGTTACGGGCTTATGTCATGGTTTGCGCATCGCTTTGTCGATTGTTGCAGCAAGTCATATTGGATTCATGGTTATCAGACTGTGAATGTTTCGATGTCCAATGAGCACAGGTCTCTGTGACTGTATTTAAATGCTTGTCTATCTCTCTATATGTTTGACACTTTCCATGCTAGATACAATCTAAACACACATACACACACACAATGTATATCCTACATTATAACTTGTGATCGGTCAATGATCAAATGTCGACAATAAGTGTTAAGTTTATGTATTTATTTTTTAATACATATGTACTTATATATTAGTTTTAACTTTCGCAGCTTCGCCTCCACCTCCGTTTTACTTTTCTCTTAAGGGCACTTACGTTATTAACTATCGGAAATAATGACGCTGGCAGTTTGCCACCTTTGGCGCATAATGAACGAAGTCTTGAATCGCTTCGAACGCGAGTATGTCTACAACAAAGTGCGCGGAGATGACGCGCGTTTTTGATGAGCGCGTCCCTGCTCGTTTCTATTGGCCAGAAAGGCACAACGGCGCCGCGAGTCAGTATTTGTCTACACCTGACCAAATATTTTATGTAAAAAATGCATGCGTTTTGTTATCCAAGAACTTGAATGCTTTCCCAGTATCTGACATCCGATAATATTGGAATGACGTAAGGTTATTTTACCTTTGCCGGTGCAATTATCGCATGACTCAGTTGTTGTTCAATTTAAGGCATTATCGAAGTTATGTTTAATAGTATATGCATACCTGAACATTCCTCATTAGTTTGTCTTAAGTGTCCTTGTTTAAATAGATTTTTCGAATATATATTATATTCCTTGTGGGTCACACATCGCATATTATTGTTTTTATTGTTATTTAGCTGGGCTTAGGTTAACAATTAATACGTAACATTTAGTAAAAAAAACACATCTCAATCAAATAATAGGTGCATTTTTGTATATCTATTCGCTGACTATTTTCGGATTTTGTTTCGATGCGTGTATATATATTTTAATGAAATTTTCAAAAAATCTTCAGATTCGCTCGGATCAATATAAAGTGCTACATGGGCGAAGCCGGGGCGGATCGCTAGTATAAAATAAAACCATTTAAAATTTACTTTATCATTAATGAGTTTTAAGTGTAACCTTTGACTGCCGTATTACATTTTCCGATTTCTCCTCCAAGGAAATAGATTTGCCCTGCTATCACTGATTCTTCTATATAAATTAATATATTTAGCAACTTATCGTCGTGTAGTGGTTATTGTTTTTGTCGGTAAACTCTTATCAAGATAAAGTGTATTTTTACTTAAGCTAACGATAAAGAAAAGTAGCGACGCGCGAGAAAGCTACGTTCTATCTAATATAAAACGGTAAAAAATAGATCGAAAATATTACATATTTTACATTGTACCAATGTGAGGAGTTCCATAGGGATCACTGAGTTAAGCTTACCGACAATCTATGTCTAATTGAAGAGTTAGAGAGAAGAGAAGGATATTCGGTACTTTGTAGCATTTACCAGAATTTAAAATGCACGTGACATGATTATGATGTCTCATACATACCCAATCATACTCCCGATGCTAAATTAGAAAAAGTAAGGACCGGGAGTATGCTTATCGTGAGTTCACACTGCCGAAAAACTCACATAAAACATATTGTCATGTCAGTTTTTTCAGATAGAAAGAACATGTTTTATGAGAATGTTTTCGGGCAGTGCGAACACGGTGCTACAAATACTTTCGGTAAAAATTCGTACGTAGACAGGTGTCACATTCCAGGCGCGTTTGGAATTCATACTCCATAAAGGATATGAGATGAATCGTGCTTGTTAATGTACAATGTTTGTAGGTATGTGTGTGGAATGACAGGCGTTAAAAACAATAAATTGCATTTTAAGTAAAATAAGAATTTACCGTTTAATTGCTAATTGCGAATCTCAGAAGTTTCCAACTTTAAATGAATGTTTCTTAATTCATATACCTAGGAACTCCGCCCGATATACAACTGTCTTTATTTGCTTTTTAAACTATGTATTTGAGATTCTACAATTTAGACGTCGGCGTCATTAAACCTTCCTCATTCCTAGGTGAGGAAGAACCTAGAACTAGTGATGGGTAATATTCAGAAATAAAATAGATGCATGGAAGCATTTAACGATGTAATATAAATTCATTACAAAATATAAACAGTGTGATCAATAAACTAAATATGATTGATAATATATGAAATATGAATTCTTAATTCATATTTTTTTGGTGTCGTAGCTTACGAGGTCGTAAACCGCCGTCTTTTTTTGTTATTGTTTATTGCTTTGAACTCGTGCGTGCTCTTTACTATTTTTTAACTTTTAAATTGAATGTCCACAACACAGGGTGAAATGGAGCTCTATACATATAAAACACAAACAATTAAATTGTTTGTTAATATCAAAATATAACTTTGATACTGATTTTTACGTTTTATTTTGTACGGTGGAAACAAATAATATAAAAAATACGATTATAAAATTTCATTCTGAAGTGATTAATATATATTATTTGATTCCATGCGGACGAAGTCGCGGTCAACAGCTAGTTTAAACTATAATAACGATGGACGAATAGTTTGGAGCAATTCATCAAGGTTTGGTGTAAATGGACTGAAGTACCACGGTATTTGTTGAAGTAGATGTAATAGGTTGGTGATATATTACGACCAAAAAAATGACATGACACGAAATTGTTAGCTTAATACGTTTGCTCTGCGATTCATGCGACGCCGGAGCGGGTCTCTACTCCACAATGTAAATTAAAATAACAAAATTGAAAGAGAAAATCACGATTTAGACTTTCATACATAAAAAACTGCGTTCTGTACCTTACTAAAACGAATTTAAAGAACGATAGTCGCATGATTAGGTTTTATAACAAAAAGGTTGATTTTATTATTTTAATTAAGACCCTACGGTCGTCGACCGCGTCCTCTATGGAGTGAACCCATAAAAATGCAAAGCCCATAGGGTCGAAGAACGGCGGCCACCTGTCGTCCTTCGAAATGTCGATGACTACAAGCGAATATTTATGAGACAGGTTTTTGATAAAGATTTTTTTACAGCACAAACATTTAGTGAAACACGAATACAGCATTTTATTTGCACATAGACTAAAGATTATATTTATATTCCAAAAAGCGGTATGGAAATAATTTATTCGAAAGCTATGAGGTCATGTCCTCATTTAAAATGCTTCAGCATTTATGGCAGTAGTCTCTTAGACGATTTATTTATTATTTTCGGTAATTAATTATTCAGTTCAGAGTAGATTTATTAATTATGCTTCCTTAAACTTTTATTTACAAATATTAGTCTACGTCAAAATTCATAATTTAAATTTAATAAAGTTGATTTCACCATTGGCTTGCATATTATATATTATTATGTTATATGTATTGTGTATCATGAATCATAATATGCGTGTAAACGTAAATATAATATAAAATAAACATATCTTTTAGTGATGTTGGTTTTGAAAATATTTTTCAAGAACTATCTGCTATAGTCAAGGGCTAGTTTACTGAAATGTCAAGTGTAATACAATAATTATAGTTTACATAACTGAAAAACGCACAAATTTGCACGCAGTCTAGTAAGCTGTAATTTATCTTCACTTAGGCTTTAGTTTCGTCCTTAGCTGGAAAAGATTATTCATTTATCTAAGAAAAAGTAGTAAAAAGCTATAGAAAATTTTATTATTAAATATAATGAAGACGACATGATGTAACGATCCTTCTTACCAAATTTTGCTTTTGAATTTTGTCCTGTCTTTAAAAAGAAGGATAACAGGTTTGGAAACTTGTTTTGCGGGTGTCGTGTTTTTAATTTTTATCTTACGTTATATGTATTCTTTCTAAATGAGATCTGCTGTGCATTTATACAATAAGGAATGGGGAAATAATGGAAATTGCCTAAGCTGGCACCCACTTAATTTAAAAAGTTAAACTACCGGTCTATTTGGTTTGTCGTGAAAGACGACACACTAGATGTGCACTGGCTGCTACCTTTTGTAATCACCATCAAATAATAGCCAAGCTTAATACTTAATAAATTAATCCTACGACTTTTCGTAGGTTTAAATCATTAGCTTAGATTTAAATGAAAGACAAAATGAAGTAGTAGATTCAACTTTTCTGTAATATTTTTCTTTATAAATAACTAAGACAGTAGAAGAAAAACGGGTGTACAGGATCGCGGCGAAGGGTCAGAAAGAAATCAAACAACGTATTGTGCTCACTGTAACGATCGGACGACTACTCTGCGACCGTCCGCATCTACCGCCAAACTTTTTATTTTTAAAAATCTCAACGGTCTTAAATCTACCTCCTTAATGACTTTGCGAAACAACACAGATAATATATATTAATTATTACAGATGAAAAAAAAAATACAAAATAATATAAGATAAAATTTACCAAAATTAGGACCATAAAGTACATCCGTAACAACGGGTCATTAAATGGTTTGTGTCTACAGCATCATACAGCAGCAGTTATGGATACGTTGTCAGCCTATTACTATGTGAATGGGATGGGGTTGGAGCCTGCCGTTAAGTGGTATTAACCGACTGGGGACAGTTTGACCTATATAGTTCAGACGGCCATGACCTTTATTACTACGTTTAAATTATTAGTTTACTATTAGGCTGCTTTATTATTACCTTCAGTAGCATTCTTTGTCGTTCTCATTTCTTATCGGCTTATGCCGCGTGCTGAATGTGCGTGGAGCCGAATGTAGCGGCGGTATGGAAATTTACCTACGGAGTTATAAGTGTATCGAGTTCGATATGATTTTGTTTTATATGAGTCACGCCGCGGCCGCGAGCGCGGTAGTGTGCTCTGGCGTCATAGTGATGACATATGGTAATAGTGATGTGCGTGCCTACGTGTGGTATGGGTGTTTGTTTAATTTATAGATTTTTGAAGTTATACATACTTCTTTTGGCGCGTTTAGTTCGCTATTGCACATGGCGTGAAGTTTTGTATAGATAAGAATTAAATGAAAGAAATAATAGATACACCAACAAAATCGTTAACACCTCGCATTGTAATAGCAGTGGGAAATATATCTATAATATGAAGAGACATTGTTGTACTAGGTATAATTTAGTTGTTACCAAAATTCAATTATTATTATTTGAAAAATTGCTTTTGTTGTGTGTAGTTATCTTGTTAAAATTGTATACGTAAAATATCGATGTATTAAAATTTAGGTTTATCGACATTTCACACGCCCACATCACTAGTTGTGGTGACAGTCTCAATCGTTTATAAAACAATACAGAGTATGCACAGATGTTGGTTTTGTTGCGAAATCACTCGTGTGCTACTTAAGATTCGGGGATAGTAGATTTGTACTCTGTGTTTTACGTATTACAGAGAACTAAGATCTATTCTATCATTGACCCTTTATACCTTTATTTTTTTTATTACCTCGCGTTTGAACGATTTGATATAAATTTACCTTATTTTTGCATACAGCAAAGTATTTGATCCGAAATAGTTGCGAGTGATCCGTCCGATCCACCCGATTACGACGTTCAACCTTTGAGAGAAGAGTGCTAATGCTAAACTAGTGGAGACCATTATTTATCTACATATCCACATAATAGTAGACTTTATTATCAATAGTTAGATTAGTAGTAGTTACTAATAGTTACATAGTGGCATTAGGTGGTTGTAAATGAAAATTACAATATTTTCCGTTACGGTACTTGACAAGTATCGGTAGTCGATATCGATAGATTTAGATATCATAAACTACATAGAGGAACCCAACTACTACTACTAACCATTGCCTGAAGTGATCTGTTTCTCCTATTAAAGACTTTTTCACTAAAATCACGCACGTGCTTATGCTATCCAGTCACGCACGTGCTCGAGGCGTTCCCTTATCGTCTAATCGTTCAGACATGCTTGAATGTTATTTTGTTTCTTATCGAAAATATTTTCTTTGTTCTATAACATTGTTTTTAAGTATTTAGTGCCAGCGAGTTTAGTATACGTTTGTTAATTTAGTATGTTATGGTTCCGTGACTATATGTTACAAGGAATCAGAGATAACTGAGATTTATGATTAATTTTTTCGGTGTTATCGGTCATCCCGGATACGCATTTATATTAATCAGATAGGTGACGTACTACAAAATGCAATATATAAGGTACTTTTGTATTTATGCATATATCTAACTAAGTTATATTTGCGCGTACAGACTTTGTTTTAGAACATATAGCACAAATGTGATTATTAATATTATAGAAAAATATAATATTTTATATGCTAATATCTCAAATCTGGTCGATATATGATAACAGCTGTCAACTGCACTACTTAATAGAAATTCTGTCGATGTTATTGTTGGATAATTAGCCGAAGCCATAAACCGACGCCGCGTGACCCCGTTCAGTTATTTTAATTTCATATAGATGGAAAATATCAGCACGAATAAATTTGATTGTACGAGAGAGTAAGTATTCAGTATGGAGTACGGTCATTCATGACTGCTGAACTAACAGTGGATTTTTCCAGCATACGTTACTAGTTTTCCTCTATCAGCAATGGTATAATGGCTCTAAACCCGGCCAGTTTAAATCCGCTTTAAACTGGTTCATACCGTCTTAAAGCTACTAGTAATCGCTTCAGGTCCTGTTCGTCTAGGTCAGTATTGCAGACGCAGTGTATTTATTGTGTTATGATTGTGATACATCTTGGAATCAGCTTTAAAATACTTAAGCTTAAGTAGTATAAGTACTATTACAGATGAAAAAAATTATCTTAAAGTAATGAAACACTCAAAAATACTCGTTAAGTTCATAGAACTTCCCATGAAAAGATTATGAATGACACAATTTCAATTGTAAATAAAAACTTAAGTGATAGTAATACCGTTACGATCATTACATTAACTTTATTGAGATGTATGTTAACACTGTTTTATTCAGATTAATGGTGAATTAAAACGAAATTTGGATCATTTCAATCAATTTTTAAAGTACAAAAACTTTGGGAATAGCTGACCTATGTAATGGTAAACCCACTTTGGGACTCGCTGGACAGGTAATGCTATAAAAACGTTTGCCCGTAGCACTTCGCCCTCGGCGCGATAATTGCCTTGTTTACATTCACCTGGCTGTTGTAACGAGATTTCCTTACTATCGACTTACCTGTTTATTTTCTAACCGGGTTTCAATAGTTGTTTGTGTAGTGAAAATGGATTGTTTTTGTGTGTTTTCATAACACAATTACATTATTAAAGTCACAGGGCCAGCTTCCTACGTGACTGACATATTAATAGTCTTGATGATATATTGATGTCATGCATTTACGTTCATTTTACGTATAGTTCTTTCATTGATCACAGGAAATAAAATGAATAGGGCTGTAAGTACAGTAGTGAGGAGTCAGCATTTATCTATGAAGGCTCGTCTGGCAATACACAATGCTGTACTAGTCCTAACTTTAATGTATGTAGCTGAGTTTGGCGGGAAAAGCAAGTTACTAGAGTTAATGCCGTTGAGCTCGGTAAATTTAGCTCCCATCCAAAATACAAAAAGATTGGAAGATCAATCTCTCTTCCGTACCCTCCTTAGCTATGCATCTGCAATTCATTCAGTTTTTCGTTGTCGTTTGTCGCTTAACATCATTCTTGAATTACTCTCAATGCATTAATACCTTCTCTTTTCTCTTTTTTTGCATTTGATCAAATATTTTTCGGATCATAATAACTTTTTATACAAAAATCATTCTTCCAATCATTTTAAAGCCATTTGTAATTTCACATGTTTCTTATTCTCCGTAGGAATTTTTTCATTGGAAATATTAATTTCTGATTAATGTATAAAGAGGGAAGAATGGCATGAGACAAGGAGAAATTTAGATATGAATGTGGAGGGATATGTCGGTAGGAGTAGGCCTGAGGGGTGTGAAAGATAAAATTATGTGGGACAGGAATGAATATTGAGATGAAGGTTGATAAAACAGGCGTGGGAGATGAAAACATGGCACACCATCACTTAAAATGGGAACAGGACAGGCGATTCTTAATGAACTTTAAATTTCAGGACCGCGTGCTGAACGTGACGAGCCAAATAATGGACGAGGTGCTGGGCGAGGAGCGGGTCGCACGCGGCTTTCGCGTCAAGTTTCCGGAAGACGTGCTGCAGGACAACCTCGCCGGGCAGCTATGGTTCGGCGCAGAGGTCAGCTCTCATACGCTCTTATCTAACACTAGTGGTCCAGTAGACCTCCTACAAGATAGACCGTTGATTTGGTCAAGGTTACAGGGACAGGATCCCTGTAGTCGGAATTCGACCGTTATTAGCAAATTAATTTGTTCGGTAGAAGAGTAATAAATCGATCAAGTCACTCGCATTAACATTTGTTATTTATTGCTATTGTCTGAAGTGCCTTCACTGACTTATCAACCAGCTGCCTCCACTCCGCTCTATCCTCCGTCGCCGTACGTCTCCGAATTTCTTCTTCACAGACACCCTGCTTGCTTATTAGTGAACGTGAAGTAAAGTCATATGAGAAAGTATCTTTAAGTTGTCATGTATTAATATCGCGGTTCCTACATTTGTGAACATTGCACGAGTGCTTCGAATGCGACTAAATAGGTAACTGAAATTTATAGGTATAACAAACTCTTGTATTTTTTTAGTCCCAGACATGTGTGGACTTGAGGTATCCTGCTGTTCGATGGATGAATAACCAGAAGCGCAATCGAAACCATAATAAATTCCATAGAACCTTGTTAACATTTCAGTGCTTGGCCGCGGGCTCGTCCATAATGAACCGCGAGGAGGAGTCGGCGGCGATGCGACCGCTGGCCAAGGCGCTCACCCGCAGCCTGGAGACCGTGCGCTCGCTGCTGCGGGAGCAGTGCCTGAGGTCCCGCGACCTGACGCTCTCCCCCCACGACGACATGCTGCACGAGAGTCTACGGATATTTGACAGGTATACATCTTTTTTATAGCAGAAGGTGGTAAACATCGAACGAGCGGTCCACCCGATATTAAGTGACCGCTACCCATAGGCATCTGCAACAGGCTCATGAGTTGCAGATGCGTTGCCTACTTTGAATGGACAGAGGACACAAAAAATCTTTTGATATCCATTGCCTTCTTCATATCCTCTTCCCCTTCCCGTTCTTCCCATATGAAAAAAGGATAGAAAGTGGAAAAAAAACTAGGTTAAGGCGACAGCACCTCACTTAATAGACGAAACGCAGAATACTACTACTTAACACCTGTCTTGTGTGGAAAATAGCAGAATTTTAGTACAGAACCAATTTTATATTGTTTGCAGGTTGTTTGCAGAATTCGAACTGTGTTATGTGAGTGCAATGGTGAACGTGAAGACGCCTCATGAGTTCGAGGCGCAGCAGCTGATCTGCGTCCTATTCTCGGAGAGTCTTCGGAGAGCCCTCAAGCAAGGTCTGCTCACCCAAGAACAGGTAAATATACTTCTATCCCTATCACATTTTCATTTATTCATCATATCAACCATAATTACTAACCAGAAAATTCTTTCATCATAAATCTCCATAAAATGGTTTCGTACCCTCCCTGGGTTTGTGGCAACACCATTTGACATTTCCTTATCAAAATTAATTATTAAAACATCGCTATTCATAAAAATGGGGATTGTTACTTATAATAAAATTACAAAGAAGAAAAAAAAAGAGAAAGAAAGTTTAACAGCCCACAACAACACCTGATGCAACAAAGGGGCCGGCTCAACCCCTGAAATACCTCAACCTCACAAGAGACAGGCGTGAAGTAGATGTATTCTGCATTTTGTTTGTGTGCCGGAAACCTAATTCTAGTCATCTTCCCCTCCTATCCTGTTCTTATAGGGATGGGACAAATCCTCTTATTTGACGGACGAGGGATAGGAAAACGAAATATTCTTTTCCGGTGTATCCCCTCCTCGGTCCATTAATGGTAGGCAACGCATCTGCTTCTCATTAGGTTGTTGCAGATGCCTATGGGCATCGTTCGCCTATGGTGAACTGCCGCCGCCACTTAGTTTTATAAAATGAAGATGAATATTTAGACTAGACTATTGTCGTTTATTTAATGTTGTTTGTGTTGCAGGTTGACTCGTACGACCCCGCGCTGATGTTTGCCGTGCCCCGGCTCGCCATAGTCAGTGGTCTGCTCATCTACTCCAGCGGGCCGCTCAGTATTGATAAACCACCCGGTATTTATTTCTATACTAGCGATGCGCTCCAGTTTCTCACACAGCACACGCCATGTGTTTTTTTGCTGTTTGAATGTGCCAGCCTGTTCTGTCTTTGTCAAGTTACCGATATATTTCAATTAATTTGCTCAAAATCTCAATTAAATACTTTTTTTTATAATTCTAATATTTTTATCTTTATCTCTATAGTCGACGAAAAGAATAATTTGACATATGGTGATGTATAAAAGCTCGAAAAAAGAACTTCTGAAAGCAATTATTTAACCAAAAGTCGATGGCATTAGCTAGTATATTAACAAAACGATTATATATATTTTCAGAAGAAATGTCGGACATGTTCCGTCCGTTCCGAACGCTCCTGCACAAAATACGCTCTCTGCTGTGGACCTTGGACCGGCGCGAGCTGATGGCTCTGGAGAGACTGCTTTGTACCAATGAGGATATATCCAACTTGGCCGGTTTGGACTTGCCACAGAGTAAGTGTTTCAAAAGTTGCTGTCGTTTTGAGCTACATATTGCACCTTGATGGTTGGCATTCCACAATTGTATGGTTCTGGTGTGACTGTCTGTCCCGCACTTGCTTTCTCTGTATCTCACTTGATATGGTAATATAATAAGTAATTAAGTTTAAAAAATATCAAGTACCATTATATCATATATAGGAGGTAAACTTTAAGGGAAATCGGGTATTGCATATAGAGGTTCAGGAAAAAGC
>JWHW01050223.1:57434-72087 GCA_000931545.1 Papilio glaucus | reverse complement strand
AATTGTCTCCTTTTGGAGAGCCGACTTAAGAGTTTTGAAAGTTAATCGAGAATGTTAGTATTTAAGTTGTTATTTATGAGGGGTAAAATATATATTTAAGGGAATATCCCCACTTTATATGGGGTTGCGGCCGCCTGCCTGTCGACAATCCTACTGCGGTAAATATGATAAGATATATGCGAATAACTTATTCTTTTACGTGGTTTGTGATTATATCCTTATCCTATATTATTATATTATTATGTTCTTTGTAGCAGTGTTGGTAGGGGACGCCCTACAGGAACTTATATCGATCACATTAGTGACTTACTAAAAAAGGCGATATAAGGAGCACCCATAACCGACGAGCATGTATGCGTAGATGTATGAATGTAGAAGAAGCGAGAGAGGTGTGCCAGGATCGCGCCAAATGGAAATCCATGATCTCTGCCTACCCTTCTTGATTAAGGGCGTGAGCGCATATTTATTTATTTTATTTATATTTTCTGTCAAGCATAATAAAATAAAATATAATTCTTTATGTACTATCATAAAGCATTCTTACGATAAAATAAGACAATTTAGCTTGAAGTGTGAAACAGCAAACAATGGTCAGAGACGAATCACAGCTCATACGTCAACGTCGCCACGGAGCACCGGGGGAATAAAATTAGAAATAAAATGGAAAAGTTTATCGCCGCAGCCACGAACACTTTTAAATTAAATAAATAGCCCTGAGGACCCCTGCGGACAATTTTGAATTGGTTTTAAAGTTAAAGGTAGGTTGCTGATTTTTATTAAAAGGGGCTGATAGTTTGATCATGTCTGAGTCGATCAATTTATAGACTATGGCCTAGTAGAAAATTAACCAAAATGTAACGTTTGGGTCAGAGAAATGTTCGGTTTTAAAACAGACTTTTAGTAAATAATTAAATTAACTAAATGGACCCAAATGTTGTTTTAAAATCAATATATTTGTTTCGGAACTAAACTGGAAATTTGGAACTATTAAATGGGTCAAGGAACCGCGGGTCATAGACTGGCAATCAGAGGTCTAGTCTAAGCTTTACCTGTAAAGAAAACAAACGAGTAGTTCATCTAACGTCAAGTGACCACTAGCCATAAAATTTAACAAAAAGATGCGCAGTGGATTTTTTGAGGCACGTGATCAAGTGGCGTATCTGAGCTAAGGACCAGCTACTCAAATATATCCTCAACTACCTGTAAACGAATGGAATGAAAAAACTATAATATATACCTCAATATGAAATTCAGTCAATAGAAAACTGATTGTTTTATAATTAGTTAAATTGATTAGAAGCCACGATTTCAAATTACAATCAGTATTTGCTTATATAATTCTCTCTCTCTCTCTCTAAACGAAATGATAATAAATCATTTCGTTTAACAAATTATCATGTGTTGTCTCGTAGAGTAACTCCGAATATTGATAATGTAAGTAATGTAAGTTACTATTCAGTAACAAACTGATATGTAGTGCAATACATCAAGTATGACGTAAGTTTACTCGCATAAGTTAATAACGGTAGCTACGAATATTTTATATTTGTTGTATATATTGGACTGGTACAGGCCGAAGCCAGGTAAAAGTATTTGAAACGCAGCCGGGGAAGTTTACAATGAATGAGCGCTGTTGTGATAATCACTGAGCCACTGGTGATGCATTAAACCTGGTCGGATCAAACGTAATAAAATCTAAAAATATCTACATAATAATGCGCTGTTGGAAAAAAATATTACAAAAATTTGTTGATTTTGTTGTATTAATTCCTAAATAAACAATCGGCCAAACTCATACAAGCACAAAATATCAAATTATTGTATTTTAAAGTTACTCTGAAACTAAATCTTCAAGTCGACCTTTTGCCCTAATTTGTTTACCTCAATCTATAAAAGATGAATCAATTAGGTTAGCAGCTCAGAAGGCAGAGAATGTGTTGTGCAAGTTTTGGATGAGCGAGGGAAAACTTTAATGGATTTCGCGTCAAAGTTAGCTGAAAATGTCTGACACGTCTCTAATATTTACCAATTGCCTGACGGTAAGTTGATGTAAATAACGAAGAAACTACTTAGTAACTTTCCTGATTTAGAGTTGACTTTATTAAGCTGTCAAGTGTTTAATAGTAAGTACTATAAAGAGATTATTTCACAAGGCAGTTGGGTGAAAGCAGTACAGTTGTGGATTGCCTACCACAAGATGGTGTGGATTGTGAATCTGGAGCACTCTCGTATTGAACGTAAACAAAATTCAGCGGCAGGAATTTTTTAAAATCATTCTGTGGAGTAATTCTCACGGTTAGTAGTAGTTACTTATTCTTTTAAATGAGATTATTTGTTAATTCAAGTACACCTAAAAAGTCCAATACATATAATATACAAATCGCTTGTCAACGATGTTGATGACATGCATAGAGTACATAACAACAGGCGACATGCCCGTCTGCTGCCTTCTTCCAAAAAGAACTAATAAAAACCTATAACTAAAAGGTTACACCCAAAAATACTGTTCGTTATTACAATGCTATCCTGCCGTCTTCATTGTTTTTAAAAAAATAAACGGTGTATCAAAACAAGACACTGGGAGAGTTAGGGATACAACCACAGACATGTTTGCGTGAAGCCGAACATACCGAAAAGCCTTCAATTAATCCCTTTAGGAGTGAAGTTAACAAGGGATGATTGCTATGGTTTCAACAAATTTTGCTCGAGATTGTATACTATGCTACTTTAGAAATAAATAAAAAAAACAAGTATGTCCCTCTCTACTCGATTGTAAATGGTTTACTCAGTTCACAATTTTACCATCCGCTTATAACAACGCTAGTGGGATTATAAACTAACGATGCGTATAATATTCTTGCGACAAAAATTTTCCCACATCTAGAAGTCGAACTAAAGTCTCGTGAGTGGCAAGCCGGAACACGCTCAGCCGTCCTGCTGGCCGGAGGTGACGGTTGCCATTGCGTAGGCGCGTTATTAACGGCTAGCAACCGCAAACTAGCACAATCCGTTTAGTGCGTTTAGGCCGTAGTAGGGCCGGGCCATAGTACTGCGAGCGATGGATTTTTTAACTCAGGTCCATTGGACTTTTGGCCGTATTCCGGCTTACTGCATAATGCTGTTCTGGGCTCTAAGAAATAAATCCTAAATGTTATTCTATTAATTTTATTGTTGTTCCACCTACAATTTTGTGTTTCATTTTTATAATTTTATGTTTACGGCTACGTAAAAATTTATAAATAACGTAAAAATTATAATTATAATGATAATATAAACTGCTTTCACGATGTTGTTAAGTAGATTAATGAACAATGCACACCTGTAGAATATCCATGTTAATTAAATCAATACATCAAAGATTGACATAACGGAAGAGCAATCGGTAAACAGCTTTGATTTAATAGATCCATATGTTATTACAGGAGTGTGTACACACTGTGTCTAGATTAAAACATTATGCAGAAACGTATAGGATTAAAATAGCGTTATAAGGGAAAAGTGTGCCTTAAAAGATGATGTTGTGACTAGAATTGAGAAAGGTATGCTTCGGTGTTTCGGGCATGTTGAAAGGACGAATGAAGGGAGAGTAACGAAACAAATTAATGTTGCAAAAGTGAGTGGCAGCGTTGGTAGGGGACGTCCTAGGAGAACTTATATCGCTGATAGATATAGTAATATACTAAAGAAGGGCGATATAAGGAGTACCCGTGACCGACGAGCTTGGATGCGTAGATGTATGGATGTAGAAGAAGCGAGATAAGTGTGCCGGGATTGCACCAAATGGAAATCCATAATCTCTACCTACCCCTCTGGGTTCCGGGCATGAGCGCATATTTAAACAACACACATAATAAAACAATAAGTATAACAATATAACAATTAACTTAAAATTAAACTGAATTAGATATTTTTTAAAAATTTTGTATTTTTATCAACCGTAGTTCATAAAAGTTTAGACCCAGAGGTTAACGAGTTGTTCTCTATACGACGCGAAGCTTTTCATTCCAAAGAAGATTTTTTCTCTTTTTTTTCGATAAACCATAAACATTCTATATCTATAAACAATTTAGTAGCCATTATACAAACAAATCGGTCAGGTATAATCAGTTTTAAATAAATTTATTATTTAAAAGTAGTTACTGTTCTTATAAATAATTTTATATTACATTTCAAACACTATCCGTTAACTTTATCTTGCGTTGCCATTAAAACTAGTTCGCTGTGGGCTATAAAATGAAGTCTTAATATAAGAAAAGTCACTCCTTTTTGTAAAACACTTTAAACTAAGGAAGGACTTCTATTCTGGAATGTTTTACTTAAAAATTTACAATAATGCGGCAGTTTGTAAAACTGTTAGCTCAGTGAATCCACCGCATGTAGTTTACCAACTGTTGTTGTTATAAGAAATATATATTTAAAATTAAAGGAGTCACAATAAAGAAGCGTCGCTGTGTTTGAACAAATCTTCCTGCCGAGTGTTTCGTTAGCTTAGAGGCAGTGTCCTGTGTTAACTTATTTGTCTCGAAAGAAAACTTTTAGCGTCTTTTTTATTTATTGACAAACTTTACTCAAAATGAGCCGGACACATTGTTCGTGGGATGTATGCTTGAAAGAGCATTTTTTTTCTAGAATGGTGGCCACGTATATAGTAAAACCCAGTATCCGATCAAGGTTGTGGGAATCCACTAGAAGAGGACGGTAAGAAAACTAACTTTATGATTCATATTGACGAGTCTACGTCCAGGAGTAAAAATTTGCTTATGATGATGGTGATGATATTACACCCGCAAATTGATAATGCACCTGGCAGCCATATTGGTGAATATTAACCGGCATACCGAGCCAGTAAAATTATTTATTACTGGAAATCAACGTCGGATGATAAAAGACACTTACCAATTAATTAATATATAAACACTCACGCCCATAAACCAGCGGTGTAGACAGAAATTACGGAATTCCATATGTCACGGTCTTGACTCACCTTTCTCGCCTATTCCACATTCATACATGTATGCACACATGTTCGTCGGTTACGGGTACTCTTAATACCGCCTTTCTTTAGTATATCACTAATTTGGTCGGTATAAGTACGCACGCACGTACATTTTGGTGCTGAAAGATGGTTAAATGAATCGTCGTCATTGCGGTTTCTCAAAATAATTCTTATTTCATTTGAAGCTTGTATATTCCTTTCACGGAATCCTTTGGAGGACAATCCAAACATAAGTAATATATCCCTGTTACTATTTGATATTGCTACATAAATTCACTAAACTATTTCTACTACTAAGACATTCTGTTTCGGTGTAATGCAAACTGCAATAACTTTCAACAAAATTCTTGGCCGTCTTGTTGTCGAAGCTATGTCGACCACAAAGGCGGTCGGTAAACTTGAGTAATCTCGAAAATCTTAATATTTCGTAGTGAATTAACAATTGTCAATGTAAATATGTGACATAAATAATATACACACGTTTCTATGTTTTAAAACGAACACTAGCTAAGTAGTATATTTTTTTTTATGGTAGAAGGTGGCAAACGAGCAAGCGGATCACCTGGTGTTCTGTGAGCGCTACCCATAGACATCTGCAACAAGCAAATATGTTGCAGATGCGTTGCCTACCTTTAATGGACAGAGGAGTGGAGACAGGAAAAAGGATATTTACTTTTCCCTGCCCCTTCCCCCCGTCCAATCCTCTTCCCGTTCCTATCCTATCCTTATAAGGAAAGGGTGGGAAGGGGAAAAGGACTGTAATTAGGCCTCCGGCACCTCACTCATCAGACGAAACGCAGAGTACTTCTACTTCACGCCTGTTTTCTGTGAGGTCGTGGTATCTCACCGGTCGAGCCGGCCCATTCGTGCAACAGATGTTGTTGTTGCGGGCTCTACCACTGTTAAAATATATACTTTTAGGTAGGTATTTTATTAATCTACGACATTAAGAAATGAATTTTGTAGTTGTCATTCGCAAACGGCAAAAAATTGGTACAGTGGGTCATCGCCATAATGTCCTATTCAGGGTGCTAGTCATTACACCATAATCCTTAACTGTAAAACCTCCACTAGACATATGTAGGCATGGAGCATACAGACTTGTCTCTTGCCGCCCTCATCCAGTACCCTCACTCCCGTAATCTTGACCAGTTCGTCGATTCCTCGTGGGCCTGCTCACGCTCCATCGTCTTGTACGTGGCAGCTATTTTGTAGTTTTTACTCACATCGGCCATCAATTGTACAAGCAATGTGTCTTGCCCATAGGCGTGTATGTCAATTATTCAGCTAATAACAGTGATCTTAGTGCTGCTGAGGATTCTGAGGATTGGCTTTGTAAGCATATATAATATGATAACTCCTAAAAGCTTCTGGAATATGATGCAAGTTAGTTTAACTGAACATACATTAACTCTTATAAACTGTATCCTTATTTAGCCAATGGCGTTTTTCTTTTAGTTAAATAGATATTTATTTTCTTTGTGTTGTTCACCATTCGTTACGTCACTTACGCCCCCTTTGTGGTTGACATTGACGCAGTGTTGGCGATTACACTTACTTTATTATCAGTTATTTAACTTAAGTAGATAAAGTTATCATTGTTGTTGTTATGGGTAACAATTTTTTAGAAGACCATTTTCATTGTTGGCATCATAAGAATATGTGGTTGTATGGGGTTTCAAACTTTCACGTAAACAATCTCTGCTAGTATTTTTTCATGGAAAAAAGTGGCAAAGAAGTAAGCAGTTCACGTGTGGTTTAGTGACCGCCACTCATAGACATGTGCAACAACTGAGTTGCAGATGTGTTGTCTACCTTTAACAGACAGAAAAGGATATGTCCTATCCACACCCTTGCCTTCAAATCCTTTTCCCGTTCCCATCCCTACCTTATTAGAAAAAGAGTTTCAGCCTCACTAATCAGTTTTTTTCACCGTTTGAGTCGGCCTGTTCGTGAAACAGACGTTGTTGATGCGGGCTCTACCACTGTTCATAGTATATTACCTTAATGGTTTTAATTAGAAATAACAATGAAATAACACGTTCCACTAATAACCGAAACTATGAATAGAGCCTAATGTGTTTGTTTATCCACTAATTACAGTAATTGTGAACGTGCTAAATGATAGTACGTAATTTGTGGAATTGCCTCCACTCCGCCTGTATCATTGTTCTGTAAACATTTTGTATAATTATGAACGCTGGAACAAATGCTAAATATGACAACATTTGCGCTTTATATCAAAATTACTTAAAACCATGCACTAAAAGGAATAATATTAACTAATGAGACTTAGCTAATTTAATTTAACAGTAATATATGTTAACTAATATTTCAAAAATGCGGATTTGAGTTCATTTGTTTGTTTGTTATGTTTTTATACTTTAAGGACCAAAACCAACCGATCATCATGAAATTTTGCACACATGTTGTACCTGAAGGGGTAATAAGCTACAGCTACCTACTTATATAAAAAAAAGTACCGCCTTTACAAATGCTTAAGACATGTTTAAACTTATAGACAGTTACTGCGCGTGTTTTGTGAGTGCACTTGACTTACTACTTACTATCGACTTGACAGTTACGACGTCCGCAGGACGACATAAAGATAAGCTATTCTAAGTTATTAGGCACATAAAATTTGTTGTACGATCTCAACTGAACATATATCATACATAAGTTTTATATATGTTGTTAGGATAGTTGTAGCAAGATCCGTGTTCATATCTAGAGATCTAGGTTAAATTGTGAATGATATGTTATGGAGGATAAGGTAAGTTTTTCTTCACTAAGACAGCTATAAGTCGCTAGCTGTTTTATTTTAAATTGATGTTGTTAAACAGTTAAGTCATGATGGGCAGTAGTGGGTAGTAATAGGTTGCACTCATCACCAAATGTTTTGCTGTAGTCGAATAAAATATACAGCGAAGAATTCGTAAATTATTCTCAGAATCATTATTTTGAACGCATATTGTAAGTGATTATTTGGAACTTCAAAATTAAATCACTTCGATTAGCTTAAATTTTTATTAAAAGTAAGTATTCATAAGCTGAAAATTTTAAGTAGAAAAATAAATACAAAAGTGAATAGAAAATAGACATATAAAGCATCTTATTACACTAAATTTAGGAACTATGTATGCGCAGAAATTCGAAAAAAGGCATCTCATTGTTTTGTTAAAGTTGTATTTTTCAAAAATTAACCTCTAATCTGGTTATATTTGTGAGAAAATAAACACCTCAGCTGTCACTGCATTTAGAAACAAACCTATATTACTCAACTGTAACAAAGTTCTATTTATCTTTATAATAGAAATACAGTTTTTTTCTAGTCTTTTATAAAAAACACCTTTCTGTCATTGAACATAATGGCAAGTGATTTATTTGATACAATTGTACGTCATTGCGAACAGGCGGGACAAAGTGCCTAGGCTTTTTCCTTTGTTGTGCTACTTTTGATTTGACGTCTTCGTTGTATGAGATTCACTATTCTATATATTTTTTCATTATTTTTCAGCGAACAATGACTGCTACTGTATTTTGAGCTTCCTAAAGACAGTAAAAATAGTATTTGTGTTGCCAGTTGTCTATGAATTTTAAATCAAACGTTCGACGAAGAATTCCAAAGGCATAGTTATAAAAGATAATATCTAATTGTATAAGTAAAATACCTTAGTTGTGATTTTTTCTATGTGATAACTTTATTAGTCGTGTTAGACGATATTTGTTAGAGGAAAAGCTTTGAGTGATCATCGATCATAGATCGAGATTAAGTACAACACTTTCAGATATCTAGAAATAAAAAAGAATAGGTGAATAAGATATAAATAATAATAAAAAAGACCATATCATAAAAACAGACCAGAAGTAAGTAAAGTAAGTTATAAGCACATATATATAATCGAAGTTAGATAACATGCTTATTGTTAACTTCAAAACAAATTACAGAGCAGAAATTACGGCTAGCTTGTAATAAGAAATTGCGTGACTAAGTTCCCGTGTTCGCGGCCAAACTTTTGTTTCATTATCGCTTAACTTAGTGGCTGTAGGAAATAGTTATTGACGACCTATTACTTACGAGCGCGTAGCACTTGCTACATCGCGTCGTAACATATTCTAAAAACGTTCTACGGATGAAGCTACGGAGCTACATTTTTTTGGGATAAACGGGCAAACGAGCAGCGGGTCGCTTAATGTAAGTGATCGTTGACCCCCAGGGACATCCACAACACCAAATTATTGGATAACGTATCTGCAGTTTCTTTGGTGTTGTGGATGTTGCAGACATTTGAGGAAGACGTAAGGTTTTTTATCATTTTTATAGATACATGTTATAACATAAAATAAATATAAAAGTTTAATAATTTTTGACTTTGATCTAGAAGGTTAGATATTTCATAGCTTAGTAACCGCTGTGATGTCATTCCAAAGCTATTCTATTTTATGTGCTATAAAGACTGCTACAAATGGAAGCATTACATAACGTTTTATTACAAATGGCATGAGATTTATTCTCTCTTATGATATGTAAGATGTTAAAGGACAATCAACTTAAGATAACATATAAATATAATGTATGTAACTCTAATAAAATAAAGTTTTGCTTGAATTAAACTTAATTTCATCCAAAATAATATTAAATAAACATTATTATATTTGTCATAAAGTCACAAGATACTCGTTTCGACACGATAGGGAATAAAAATGTAAATGTTGATTCGATATGGAGATCTGTAAGGAAAATCATATATCACTTTCGCCTACACCCCGTCAAAGGAAATTGAATCAAGACAAGCATTTGAGTTAACGTTAACTTATATAGAGTAACGTTTGAACATAGATAACACAGTACAAATACAATATCTTCCATTAAGTCAATGTGTAGAAACATTTATTGATGTTATTTTCGTTGTTGTCTACAAAATATACATAAATACGTTTATACATATTTTAAGGCGACTCAAGTGAATATAGAATAATATTAAGTTGTATATCTATGTATGTTAACAAACTTTTTTATTTTTAAACATATTAATATAAAATGCGAAAACCTAGCGGTATTCATGTAATTGAAATTATACAGAGAAAACGTTCCATTATTGTACAAATTTAATTAGAGTGGTAATTAATTAAGTCAATGTATTGCTCTTGATAAATTGACTCGAAAAGAATTCCACGTTTTAACATCACCGTTCAATTATCGTTTAAAAATACATTCAGATATGTCATTTACTACGTTCGCTTACGTACGCTTTTAATGTGATGTTTGTAACATTAACTTTAGAGTGATTGTGTAAGCTTGTTAAAACAACGAGTTAAATGAAACGATAACATCACTTCAAATTTGAACATTTCTCTGACAATTTGACAGGAAAGAGTTCGAATTTGATTTACAAACGTCCAAATGTAAAGCTGATACATATAAATATTCAATATGTTAAGAAGATATGTATACATATAAGTAATTGTGCTAATAAGATAAATATGATAATGTTAAGTATAAAAAAATAACATAAAGCGTTGAAAAGAAGGCTGATGGGGCCTTAAGGTAATAGAATGGCGGCCACGTACAGGTGCTCGTAGATAGGTCTCGCACAAGATGAATCAAGGGTCTGGGCTCAAGGTCGCCACTGGAGGCTTGCTGGGGCCTTTATTAGTGACGACATACATCCAACAGTGTATATCTGTTGGGTAGATAGGATAATATTAAACATAGTAATAAGAATTTATTATATTAATTTATCATATTTTTGAGCAGGCCAACAATGCAATAATAAATTGCACAATTTTCAGCAAGAGTAACTATAACTGTACGTATTAATTTTTATATTTATTTTAAACATAAATGGTAATGTCAGCCAAGCTTTACTATATATATATTCAAAATGTAAATACTGATTCTATTTAAACATATCGGAGCACATATTTAGTTTTAGTTCGCAATCAGAGCTCTCGCTTCGTGTTTTACGTTCGGATTTAATTTACAATTTGACGCGAGTTTGCAGAGAGTTGAGTTGTAAAGTTTGACATAACAAACGTTGTAGTCCAGTATAATTCTTACAGTTTACATGGAATTTGTATATGCAATGGCAATATACAACAGACGTACATACGTATATAACCACTGGAAAATATATTGAATCGCCTTTCTAAATAGATTTCTTAAATGTATCTTTTTATATTTGTGTGACGATTTTCTTTGGAATATTCTTTTTTCTGTAATAACAATAAGACCAAGCAGTCCAGATGGGATATAAAAGGATTATTCGAAGAGAATTGAGAATGAAATTTTAAGGAAGAGAGAAGCAAGATATAACAAACTGAAAAGGAGAAAGAGAGCGTTTTAAATATTGTGTAAATATTATATCTGACGTATTTTCTTAGATACTATTTCTCTTGCCATGTGTATGCTGGAGAGAGTAGAGTATGATCTTATAAATAATACCTTCATCTTTGATGAGGTAATGAGATCAGTACATTTGTTGAGTCGGCAATACAAAATGTATCCTTGTAAGAGAGAGTAAATTCAATTACGGTTTTCCTTCCAAGTTAAGCGAACAGTAATTCCGTTACAGTATCGCTCGCCGCAAACTGGCCGCAGACTCGTGCTTCTGAACACGTTACACGTGCTGTTACCTACAAACCTTGCTTAAATAAGCTTAATACATTATGTTTTGTTGACTGAATTCTGGGAGTAACACAATGTAATATATAACAAATCTGTACACATAACAGTTGTCTATTATATTTAAAAATGAACGTGTATTTCACTATATTTCATTTTCTAGTCAAAATACACATCATAAAGTGATTGTGTGTTAGTTTAGCCTCAATGTCAAGCCCCACTATGGTTGTTCCATGTGGCTGATGGTAGAGGTGTAAAAGTACAAAAGTAGTTAACAATAATTGTATAATTAAAATAAAAAAAAACCGGCCAAGTGCGGGTCGGCCTCGTGCACGTTTTGTTGTTATAGTGGCAACAGAAATACATCATCTGTGAAAATTTCAACTGTTTAACTATCACGGTTCATGAGGTACAGCCTAGTGACAGACGGACAAACAGACATACGGACACACAGCGGAGTCTTAGCAATAGGGTCCCGTTTTACCCTTTGGGTACGGAACCATAAAAATCAGCAAAACCGGTGTTTGCAGCTAGTAGTTTATAATTTAAAAAAAAACACGCAAAGCTCTAGTAAAGTACACTTTCTAGGTGGCGCTTTACTTAAACGCATCCGCAACTCATTTGCTTGTTGCAGATGTCTATGGGTAGCAATCACTTAATATCGGGTGAACGGCTTGCTCGTTTGCCACCTTCTTCTAGAAGAAAAAAAGGCCTTAGAGGTTGCACCCACAAGACGATACGCATAAATATAAATATTAGGTATTTATACCACGCGCTAGTTACGCGACGCGATAGTTCTAATGTTGTTGTCGTCTCTCTAGTTTCTTTCAAGTACCAGCTGTTAAAATGACAGATAATTGAAGAGGAAACTGTTGAAATGAAATGCACGAGTGTAATTTTTATATTGCCAATTAGCGCGGCGATGAGTAGTGATCTCATTATAACCTCCTTGAATACCTTTAGACTAAAAGATTTTTTTACTAGCTAATGCCTGTTAGCATTTGCAAGAGTAATCAAATTCAAAATTTTAAATCATCATCATCATCAACCTATATCAGTCCACTGCTGGACACAGGTTTTCTTCGACGCCTTCCACAGTATGCGGTCCTCCGCTTTCCGTGATATGATCATATTAAATTCTTTAACGTCTTATAAAAAAAATGAATGCAGTTAGTTTTATTTGTCAGTTTTAATACAGTGTAATAGATGTGTCTCATGGTGCATGTCGACCCCTCTGATTTCCGTAAACATCTTATGGAAACGGGGGTGACTGAAAATCAGCACGACATTCCGCGTCCTGACATTGTGTCGGCAAACCTGAGTCCCCCCCCATTTTATCAGTGTCGTGATATATCTGTCCCATTTTATTTTTCATGTCATGAAACCAGTTATATATATATTTCAATTTGGCTGCGTCCTAAAATTTGCGACGAGATCAGCGGTTCGGCCAATAGCAGCGCTGCAGGTGTTGACTAATGGGTCGAATCGACCGGAGAAATATCAGTGAGTGTGAAGAGTAAAAAGTGAAATATTTATAAAACTAAATATACGCTCACGCCCGTAACCAAGAGGGGTAGGCAGAGATTATGGATTTCCATTTGGCGCGATCCTGGCACATCCATACATCTACGTATACAAGCTCGTCGGTTACGACTCCTCCTTTTATCGCCCTTCTTTAGTATGTTACTAATCTGATCGATATAAGTTCTCCTAGGACGTCCGCTACCAACAATGCCAATCACTTTTGCAACATGAATTTAAATATTTATACTTTTGCGTTTAGTCTTGATTACTCCGACATATTCCTCTTCTTTCTCTCCTCCTAATTATTTCCCTTTTTTGATATGAAAACCTGGCAAAGCATATGCACAGATATTGTTTCACACATAAAATGTTGCTATCAATATAAAAAACCCAGTTAATGTTAAAGATTGTAAAATTTATAAAATTAGCGTTCTAAGGGTGTAACGAGTTCTCGCGAACGTTGAATTCCAATAGGGTAAGCAGAAGTAGAGACATTTTAATATAGATTCGAACCTATTACCCTTAAATTATAATACCTGCATTTATTCACTACTTCGTTATGGCGTATATGGTGTAAATTTGTGTTGAATTTATCAACTGCGGAAATTACACTTCAGCAAGCGAAAGATATTTACCAAATGCGGAAATTGCCTGCAAGAGTGTTTAGTTGAAGTTTATGTGCATTTAATGGCTTACATTTTGCTTCAGGTAATACAAGTCAATAATATACATAAATACACAGATATTACTATAGCCCTTAAATAATAATATCATCCTAATTGGCGCGATCCTGGCACACCTCTCTCGCTTCTTCTACACCACAAAGATACGGGGGTTGAAAATGTATTTTTCAATGATATGTCACTATTATTCGTTTATATAATTCTGGAATCATCTATATAAGTATAATTATCTGTATCTGATACTTGTATAATAAGAAAAATAAAGAAAACAACGCAGCGAAGCGGGTGCTTGAAGCTATAATTTTTTTTTTTAATGTAATAATCTTGAAAGGTGTTCAACCATTGCAATCTATCGTTATTTTAGTGCGAGCTTAAATACATTTTTCAGATTTTATTGTGAATTTAATAAAAAGCTTATTGCATAGGAATAACCCGACTAATTAAATTTGCTGCCCCTAGTAGCCGCAGTAATAAAATTATTGCAAATGGCTTGATTAGTTATGCGTACCATAGACGTTAAGCTGATTCATTAAAATGCATAATTTTAATTAATTTTAAATCTATAGGAGCAAAACGAGCATATCAACATCGAGCAACTACCAGACAAGTCATAAGCCACTTATGAGCGTTTTACACATTTTACATTGCGAAATAACAACGAAGCAGACCCGTTGCGAAGTTCTGTAGTGTTTTCCTTAGAGCATTCAGTTGAGGTATGAAAATGTTTGTACAAGAAATTCGACAAAGAATTTAAACAAAAGAGCCATTCTATTTGTATCCTGTGTCTGGCATTCGCTTTCGCCCGTCGTAATGGAATGTTTCTTT
>JWHW01050223.1:44248-56472 GCA_000931545.1 Papilio glaucus | reverse complement strand
ATTTGAATTTGGAATTCCTTACCAAAGAGGAGAAATTCGTGATTAAAGTGGCCAGTACGAAAAACGCCAATTTCATATGTAAGGACCTAATATGCCCTGACGTCCGTGACCCAGAGGGGCAGAGGCAGAGATCATGGATTTCCATTTGGCGCGATCCTGGCACACCTCTCTCGCTACTTATACATTCATACATCTACGCATACATGCTCGTCGGTTAAGGGTGCCCTTTATATCGCCCTTTTTACGTGCATAAAATACTTATTAAATGTACGTACATGTATATTTTTACTGAATGGTTATTCTAATCACTATAACATTACAAGGGATTCAAGTTCGTATTTCGGAGTTTTGGTAGCGGACCACTTAATCATTCGGATATTGAAATTGATTGGAAAAAGCAAGCCAATTTTTTTTCTGATTAATTTGCGCCGCAACCCTCTTCCATTATATCTCGGAGGCCACGCTTAATTATCTTTTTTGTGGAGGCTTCGTTTTATTGACCGGCCTTAACACAAATAGACATGCCAATCCCTTTGAAAGGGTAATTGATTGTACAAGACGAAAACTGGATGATGTCTATAATTGCTTTTAAAGTAAAGCAACAACTTTTTCTTACAAATAAAAGGGAAATTTGCAAGGTTTTTGATAAAATACGAAAGATTAACATTTTATTTTATGTAAAAGAAGCAACTGTCTGATTGATGTATCAACGCACAGCACAAACTACTGGGCCAAGAACCGAAAAACCGGCAACGCCTCTGCAGTTCCTCTGGTGCTGTGGATATTCATAGGCGGCGGTGATCGATCACTTCTTCAAAAATAAAATTAAATACAAGAAAAATAAATGAAAAAATCCTAGTTGAAACTGTTCCAAACTGAAATGAGCATGTTACTCACGCGTCATTGCCGAGGCATGTTGACCATGTTCAAGCGAACTTAGAAGATTTTCCTCTACCAAATATCGTCTAACATGGCTTCAGAAGTTTTTACTTCAAAAACATTGTAACACGGTTCAGTTGATTTGAGTATAAGCATATTTTACAATTTTATTTAATTTTTTGATACAACAAATTGATATGTACACTAGTTAACAGTTGGACCTTTAATTAAATAGAGCAGTAAGCCACGATTACGAGTAAATATAGAGCACTTTGTGCAATTCAAAAGATGTTAAAACAATGGACTATCTGCATTAACTGGATCTATTATTCTGTTTTATCTGTCTTTCTCGACGACAGTACTTTAAAGTTGACTAATTATTTTTACTTTGTTTCGTTAATTTAGTGCTCGCTATTTCCTAAATTAATTCCTGGGCTCTAAGGTTTTTAATTCGTGTAGAAAACATGAATGTTTCATGTTTATAGCTTCCATTTTCTGGTCGAATTGTAACACCTTAAACATTAGTACCTTTATTTTTTTTTACATAAACTTAATGTTTATTTTGAAAAGATAGGATCTATAATTTCAATCTTTAATATAGATATACGATAGATACGCCTACGATACGATTGGTAAGCCTTTAAACCTGACGACAAGGGATGCGCCCGACCAATAACGGTCCTCATGATATTTGACAACGGAATCGCCGTTGATCACACTGATAAAATAAGATTAAAGTCTAATCAATTTAGTATTAGTATTCCGAGGAGAGTTGGCGTCAGCTGGCCGCCAGCCGTAAAAATTGTAGCTAAAATCTTTACAGTTTAGACTAGAGTCACACTGTGCCGACCCTACATAAGTGGGAAAAGGGCAGGGATGGCTTATACATAAGTTAAAAATTATGAATTATATCACAATTACCACCCATCCGTAAAAAATAAAAATTTAAAAATTTTGGGTTTTTGATTTTATATTTTTTTATTTTGATTTTATTATTTTATATTTTGTCATCTCCTTATTTAAACAGATCTTATTTATATTTATTTATTATTGTATTAAGGATAACTTTTTTATTTCGTTTTTCCTCGACGCGAATAATATCCCTTTATTATGTTGACCAGCACACGTTGGTAGTTAAGTGTCGCTATAAGGACAATTGTAAGTTCATTTAAAATACTTAACGCGACTTGCAGCGACGACGTGAAGTTATATTATGATATATTATATTAATACAACTAAACATCATTGAAGAAATAATATTTAATTAAAGTTTGTTCCCAAATAAATTAATTATAGATTTTTTTCTTCTTAATCCTTTGTCAAGGTTTTGACAGTTTTCAAATTATTTAAATACTTATAATCTAATAATTTAGATTAGCTTACAAAGCGTGTGTTAAAAGGCGTTATCGACTATAATTATCTACCCATTTGAGTATTACATCGAAGTAACCTTTTTTATTGTTCTGTTATGAAAGAATAGGGACTATTACTATTTTTCTCCTATTATGTAAAGTAAAAGCGCATAAAGATGCGTTTAATGAAAGCTCTATGAAAGCTCTCAGAGCTTGTAAATCCACTTTTGTTCTGACACAAAGAGAGACATAAACTGTCGTTCTTTTGATTGTGCTTTGCATTTTAATTTAGCTTGAGTGTGCGGACTGAACAACTGTAAAAGTTGCGATGTAATCTTTCATTCAAATCTATTTAAAATATCTAGGTTCTGTCTATACTGCTTAGTTAACGGGTGTGAACAGTTTAATTTTTACAGTATAGCAATTACTATTTGATTTGATTTCGACTACATAAAAACATGGTCATACATGTATTTTATTTATGTTAATATTTTGCAACCACTAATGTATTCGTAAATAATTCATTTCAATTAATGTCATAATACTGCAACCTTGCGTCCCTCGTACAATGATGAAACGAAATGAAACGCGTTAATAAATTAAAATAGCTTGTAATGTTCCAATTTAAATGCAAGAATTGTTAAATGCGAATGATTGGTAACAAAATGGCGAGCACCATTGTTTTATTATTAAAGACGAAAGATTTGTTTGTTTGCATTGAATAGGCTCCAAAACTACTGAACCGATTTGAAAAAATCTTTCACTGCTGATAAGCTACATTATCATATAGTATTTTCAATATAGGCAATATAGTATTTTCAAAAAATATTTTTTTTTAGTGCTACCCGTTCGAAGCCGGGGCGGATCGCTAGTATTTCATAATTAAGTACAAAACAAGTCATTTACTTTGTGACGATTTTTAAATAGAACGGTTGAATCTTAACTCAGCTGTGTTAATTACGTCGACAAATGTTTACCAACACTTCCCGAATATGTTGGAAGGAGAAATTGCCACGCCAGTCCGTAACCAAACATACGTAGGTGTCTGTTTCTCTGGAGGGACTTCTTTCATTCGACGGAAATAGTTTTAAAAAGAAACATGAGAAGTTCTCGTTACGTCAAGTATAATTTCTATTTTTAATTATGTAACTGGGTGATGTTTCTGGTCAACTGGACGTCTTCAAATTAGTGAAAACTACATCGAAAGATTCCTTCACTGATATATAGATTGATAAATCCTTTACATTATGCTCATAAAAGTATGTTGAAAATAACACCGACTTTACTTTACTTTTATACGATATTTAAATGACATTTTATAAGGAATGCGTCAAGGAATAACGCAAGCAAAAAAAAAGTAAGCAATCTCTTTAAATAATCTTTTTTCTCTTTTATGTTTTTTATTCCAAATTCATAAAGTTTTAATTCGATCGTCTGTTTTGTTTTTTTTTATATTTTAAATAGAAACCTTCCGGCATTAAGACATTGAGTCTTAGAAAAATAAGATTTGATATATGATTTCTTGACTAAAATAAACATACGCTCACGCCCGTAACATAGAGGGGTAGGCAGATTATGGACTTCTATTTGGCGCGATTCTGGCACACTTGTCTCGCTTCTTCTACACTATATACATCATGCTCGTCGGTTATGGGTACTCCTTATATCGCCCTTCTTTAGTATGTCACTAATCTGATCCACATAAGTTCTCCTTGGACGTCCCTACCAACGCTGCCACTCACTTATGCAACATAGATCAGTTTCGTTACTCTCTCTTCATTCATCCTTTCAGCATGCTCGAACCAACGAAGCATACCTTTCTCAATTCTAGTCACAAAATCCACTTTTAAACCACACTTTTCCCTTATAAAGCTATTTTAATCATACTGTTCAACGTCACACCTAACTTACAAATGACTAACAAAATATAATTTCGTGACTAGTTACTACTAGTACTAACGTTAAGTACTGTCGGTGTTATGTTACATGTTTTAGGATAACAAAGTAACGTGACCTTAATTACGAATAGATAAGTCAATACAGAATTCTCTGTATAAAAGAAACGAAATTCGATACACTTTAACTGATCTAATTTTCGTTAAAGAAAATGTAAGGTTAAAGTGCTGTATTTCAGACGCTACGAGTTATTCGATTATTTCTAAATAAAGTAATACATACTCATGCTTATTTCAAAATATATTTCTGAACCTAAATACAGTGATACATACGTTTTTGAATTACTTGGGTAATAATTGGTTTGGGTATGTTGAATGGATAGTGAAGAACTCGATAAAGCAAATTCATGTTGCAAAAGATTGGCATTGTCGTTCAAAACTTTCCCACGAACAATTTAAATCATATTTGCATTTTTTATATATTTTTTTTATTTTTTTTATTTATTTATTATTAAAGACACACATGGTTACAAAAATCAATACGTCGCCAAACTGCAGTGCATTTTATTATGTCAATATTTAGAATTGTTAATAAGGAAATGTAACCGGCACTTGGTAATAATATAAAGAGTTTTCTTTAAAAAATATTTCACTGATGAGAAGAAAGCATTATTTTTCTACTTAGAAACTGGCTCAGTGTTATATTTATTTACGATCCTTTTTCGACCTTTTGAAACATAGAATACGTTCGGTAGTAGATACATAATTTATATATTGATAAACGTGAAAAACGACCAGGTAATGGAAAATAAATAACGTATCCAGTAACTTCTCAACAAAATTGAACAAAAAGGCTGCTCTTTTTTGTGGTTTGTCTATGATTTCAGCGTGAATGCGAATACAGGCATAGCAGTGAGTTACTGATTTTCTTACTTTATATAATATAATAATATAATATTAATTATATCATTTTTCATAATCTGATAGGTTATTAAATTTAACCGATGCAGAGCTTTAGACATATAGCTCGCACAACGGATGGCCGATTTGAGGATCTACTACGAATAATAGAGTGCTATTTTGTCTACAATCTATTTATAGAAAAATAAATGTAATGAACTGAACAGTTAGTCGTCACACAATCCCTAATAATATTATAAATGCGAAAGTAACTCTGTCTGTCTGTTACGCGCCTAAACTACTAAACCGATTATAATGAAATATGGTACAGACATAGTTTAGAGGCTGAGGAAGGACGTAAGATACATTTTAATTCGAGAAAAGGGTTGCCCCAAAAATTAAAATACTGCCCAATGTATTCCTCGTGTACGGAGTCGCGGGCACACCTAGTAGTGTATAAAGCAAGATAAATGCATATCTGTGTCTCTTCTGACGAGTGAGGTGCCGGAGGCCTAATTCTGGTCCTCTTCCCCTACCCATCCTTTTGTTATTAGAAAAGGATGGGAAGATGAAGAGGATTTGAAGGAGGTGAGGATGGATAAGTAAAGGAAATATCATTTTTCCTGTCTATCCCCTCCCATGTCCATTAAAGGTAGGCCATTCATCTGCAACTCATTAGCTCATTACCATATTAAGTGAACCGCTAGCTCGTCTGCCGTAGCTCTGGTTTTTATTGCAGACATACATATACGTATATATTATTGCCTTTTTGTAAAGAGTGGAGGAGTAGATAAGAAACACGCAATATTTAATTAAAATAATCACTAAACCCAACTGACTATGACATTCAGACGGAGATTACGAATGGGACCTCGCACGTCAAAATCCGTCAAGCCGTTTACTCTACATGGTGTCACAATGGAACAGACTCACATAAATACATACATACAAACATATACATGCGTACATACACACATATCCGCGACAAACATAACCCTGGAATGGGAAGAGGATAGGCCTTGAAGAACGCAGCATGAGATGAAAAACAGAAAATTACCTCTACTTCAAATGTACGATTTTGTTACTGTGTATTTATAAGTTCGATGAAAAACGATTGAATTATAATTCCGTAACGAACTTCTACACAACTTAAAAACATAACGTATTATAAACATCTTATAAAATGTTGTTTATGTTGCGACTTCGTCGAAGCCGTCAAGGTAATGAATGTTTACGCTAAGCCAACATAGCCGTGGTGTTTTTGCAGCAGTAATCTTCAAAGTCGAAATACAGCTTTGATCTCCGAAGCGAAAATTACCATATCTTGTTTCATCATAATTTGTTTTATGTGTCTTAACCTTATAATACATTGAAAACAAATTTAACAAATAATTATTTATTGCCTTGAATTAAAATATTTAACACTAAGAAATCACCCCGGTTTTGCATGGGTATAGATGTTTATTCTGCCGTACTGTTAACCAGAACCTTCATCATGAATTATTTGAACTTCTTGGCTATAATTAGCTCTACGATATTTACATAATGGAAAATCTCTGGTCATCCCTTAGGGAGTGGTAAAACTAAGCTATAGAGTAAGTTATCATGTAACGCTTAGTTTTAAAATGTTCAAAGTAACATCAACATTGAATTATACGACAAGTTACAGACTTAGAGCTTTTAAATATCAAAGTATGCAGGTGACATACTTTGATAGTTCTTATTAAACAACATTTCAATGAATTTAAAGGTTTTTATAACCTAAGTTTGCCAACATCGTATAGAATTAATTAGGGCTTTAAATAATCCAGTCTCTCTAATAAATAAAAGTAAATAATTTTTATGAACGTTATAATAAAACGACGACAATAATCATCAACTCTTGGTAAATAAAAGGGACTTCTCTGTACAGGACCTAGGAAGTTTTACATACGCCTTTATTCATAATGTAACCGAACCAATGATATAACACAAAAAGTAACAGTCGAAAAGTGAAGACTCGAAACCGTCCCAATTAGGATCCTTTTTCTATAGCGTACGTTCATATGTTTACATTTACATTAGCTGTCCTCTTTTTTGTAATTATTTTAATTACGCTATCTTTCTTACACCATTTAACCTTTGTGAATTTTGCTGTCACTGGTTTTGGAACATTTTTGACCGGTGATTTTGTATGAGTATAACATTATATATATATACTGTATTAAATATCACCGAACCGAACGCAATTTTATTGTAGTAGTTAGAAGAACCGAGCGAGCGGGACTGTGAACGAGGGGGTGGTTAGGGGCCCTCAGCACCTCATGCAAACAAAATGCATAAGTATAGAAACTTGACAAATACTGCCTGTTTTATATTTATAGACGTATTTAAATTGGTCGTGTCGTGGAAACATATTTTTGGAAAAGTTGAGTTTTCAAAATACTTTTCCACAAAATAAAGGGTGAAGTGGGTGACATCCTGTTGTATGGAAAATAAAAAATATTATAAAAGTCATTGATGTTAAAAGAACTATATGTGAAAAATAATGACGTCTACTTCATATATTTCTTGCAGAGGTTTTGGCGGACGTCGGACTGCTGTCACCGGATAGCTGTCCGGCGACCAATTAACGCCGAATGCACCGGCGCCTGTTATTGATGTTCTGTCATCCGGTGAAAAAAACGGACGTCTACACAGGCGCTCTAAATATATTGTTAGGAATTTTCAGTCGTTTCTATGCGACACGGACTAGTTAGCTAGTTTCGTAGAAAGATACTGAACGGTGTGGTTATAAAAGATAACTAGAAATATTGTAGCACGTCAATATATCTATCTGCTTTATACATAAAAGGCGATGTGTGTATGTCTATATGTACCATACATATAGACTCTGAAACGACTATACCGATTTTAATAAAAATTTCAGAAAACGTTCAGATTGGTCAAACGGGTGTTCTTGTAAAATTTGGTTGTGATCGGATCAATATAATTAGTACTACGTGAGCGAAGCCGGGGGGGATCGCAAGTTATAAGTGGGAAATGAACTATTTCAAGTGTTTATTTTTTAAATTCGAGAAGTGGATCGGTCTATCCTTTTGAGAAATAATGTCTTTTATTTAATTCTTAAAAGGAAATACTAAAGCAATATAGTTATTCATAATATAAAAACTTCCATAGTGACGTAGGGTGATTTTTATTGGTTACATCTAATGAAACATGTTAATTTTTACCATGAATTTATTGTCTCATCAGACGATTAGATGAACTTTTTATTTGTCTCAATTCTTTTGTGAATCAACAAAGCAAACGACGCGATGTGAATCTTCGTCTCGGAACACGTTACCAGCTTTAGTTTTCTCGTAAGACAATGTCATTCAAGACCTGCAAGCGAAGACTCATGCCACCAACTAATATCAGAAGAGATTGTGGACAAGTACCTACTAGTTTTCTTGAGTGAAATAAAAATTCTTTTGAGATTTAATTTGAGATTCAGATTTCAGAGAGTTGGAGAATATAAAAGGAACGAGAGAAAAGTTCTTTTTAATGTCATTTTAATATAACAAGTACCTAACCTAAGGTTTTATTTGGTCGCAGCGCAGCTGAAAATGTTCAGAGCAGTAACCACAAGCGCTTGTCTGAAACACGGCGCTGAAACATGGCGCGACCTTTGTTAATTAATTCAACAATAAACTTGCAACTACAATATTTACTTTGCTATTTTACTATAAACTTTTCTCAGAAAACTGAAATGTAAATTTTTAAGTTTCTTACTTATTTGGAGTCGGCATAGTATGTTACTTGTGTTTGGAATTTTAAGTTGTCGCGGTATATTTTATACGTAGCCACTATCATATTTCATGACCGACGTGTTAACAGTTGATAATATTTCACCTACATACTGTTTTTCATAACTTCACCAGTGCACACAGTTTTGCAATAAATTAATTTATTATTTGTTTACGAAATACATCCTACGAAATAAATTCGAAATCATTTGAGACACATAAAACGTACTAAACATTGATATAATGATAAAAATATATTTTTTGTCGACGTGATCATGTACGCCCGAGTATTTACTTATATTACATTTCTAATCACCGAGGTCATTGGATCAAGAACGCGATAAATGGTAAACTTGTACTGGGGACACATGGCACAAATCGCACTGATATTACTTTTATAGGATAATTGTTTAAATAGAGTCATTATCACTTCGTATTTTAGACATTCTTTCAGCCAAAAAGTTTTAACAATTTCTCTAAATTATTTTGTGTGAACAATACTTGAATGTCATTATTTAATAAACATTTGTTTTGATCTGAATTATTAAATTAATGTATTAATGCTTCAATATTTTCGCTTTAATTGAACTTAAAATCTAGATATATGTCGGCTTTAGCTTCTGTACGCTAATTAAAAACGTCACAACTCATTTTTGTATTTACCTCTTAAAATTTCCCCTTTGCCGAGAATTAAAATCAGAACAAATAAATAGAAATTACGTTACAAAAACGGTTTATGTATAATCGTACATAAGCGAACGTGCAATGTTGAACAGAAGGGGTGAACAAACGAATAGAAGTGGTTCTTGTGAAAACAAATCTCATTGTGTCAATATTGTCCAATTTGCGTTGCGTTCCGCGCTCGAGACGGCTTCTATGTAAATAAAATTCTTTATAATAGCTTCTATTGTCTACGAGTTTTACGCATTAAATGTTTAAATAATAAATATTTCATGTTTTTAAATCAATGAAGTACATATTTAAAGTAATTCATTGATATATAGAATAAAATAAATGTAAACAAACACTATAGGAATATTTTTTTCTTTCTTTGTATGTCACAAATCTAGGTGATATTCGATTATTCAGAACTCGAAAGGTCATAACCGAACAGATTTTCTGTTATGACCTTTAGTACCTTAAAAATAAGACTTAAGATCAGGTAGCATTGTTGTCAAATATTGTATTTGTTCATTATATAAATAAAACGTGAATAATATCCTAAGATTATTGACTTTATCATCAGCAGGATAAACATTTCTGTATTATCTTTGTTATTTATCTAAACATACATTGTTCTTTAATTTGCTTCTACTTGAATTTATATACAATTTTGGAATAAATCGAGGGTGGTGTTAACTTCTTAAATACAAACGAAACTTGGCCGCAGCTTTGAGGCAAGTTTACTAAAGCCACGGACGTGGTACAAACGCCGCGATCCGTTTCTTATCTGATATTAAGATATTTATAGCAATTCTGCTGATTCTATAATCAGTGTAGATTCCCAACAGTGAAATAATTCTTTAAATCGGTTCATTACTCAAAAGTAAATCCTTTGACTATATCATTTAATTAAGATTGAAAATAACATGAGTATTTTTTTCACATCGTTTATTATTATGTAGTAGTATGTAATTTCTATTTTATAAGTAAATGTTTATATTAAACATCAATGTTACGAGAGTAGACTGGATGAGGGCGGCAGAGGCAATGGGTGACTATCGGCTGATAAGAAGAAGAAAATAAATAGTCTTACATTTTTTATTTTAAATAGTTTACAAAACAGTATAGCAATGTATCTAAAATTGAGCACTAGTCTCTATAAATCTTAAATAAAATAATTAAAATGAAATTAAAATTAATAAAAACAGGATATTACCAAACTATGTACACAAGCCATAGTTAGTTTTGTCACCGGATTTGCACGTTAAATATATTTCGAAGGTTCGATACAAAGGGCTGAGAAATTCATGGTACATTTTTTTATTAAAAATTAAAATTATAAACTACATATAACTCAATAAAAATATTTAAACTTTCGTGAAAGAAGCGCTTAGTGCGAGACGAGCTGCGACCGCGAAGTAATCCCAGTCCCACTCACCCGTAGGACGGACCTCCAGCGGATTCGAATCTAGTCGGTACATACACCAGACTACATACGAGTTAAGCCGTTATTTAATTATTTTACTTAGAAGTCGTTTTGATTGTACAACTAAAAGCTTGTTGGCACTATAAAGTTTCTCCTGAGTATTCTTTTCACTATCTTTCTAAATAAAACGAGGAGGGCAAACAAGCAATGGTTACCCCATTGCTATGTGACCAACGTTAGCCATCAAAATACGCATTAATTATATACATATAAGAATTACATTGTTTTGTATGTGTCGAATAATATGAATAGATAAGGTACGAAACGAGTATATTAGAGGAAGTCTGGAAGTAGCACCAGTTATTGACAAATTAACGAGCAAAAGGCATAGCATGGTATAGGAACGTGTGAAATAAATAAAGAAAGAAGAAGGGAATGTGAATGTGGAGGTATATATTGGTAAAGGTAGTAAAATTGGTTAAAAGTGACATGATTAAGAAGGAAGGGAAGGTAGAATGAAGAGTTGGGATACCAGGTTTGCTCGCATTTTTCTAGTAGGAAAGAAGGAGGAGTCGATGAGGAAAGAGGGAGGACAAATGGATTGACAGACAATATATACAGAAGTATCCGGTCGTGATGCTTCCCCGGTAGAACTGGCTGATCGTGCTGCAGCCACCCGTAATACTATTGATATTGGGCACCGCGTGGGACTAATGCAGCTAGGAAATCTATAAGACAAAACATGTTGTTGTCGTGTGTTGTGCCAATAAAATTTCACGTCATCTGTTAGAAACATTAAAACAGATAAAACTTTTAATCTTCAATAACAAATATTGAGTTTAATAATCGAGACAAAAAAACCTATATCTTATGTTTTAAGTTTTTCAAAATTACACATAGTGACCAAATCTCATCATGATCGGTTTAATAGTTTCATGTTTTATCCCGGACAAACATCGTGCCTCGAGATTTATGAATTTATATGTAAGATAAACATTTGAAAAAAGATCATGCTTTGATATCATTGTACATGTTTATATATAAATCATTAACAGATTCATCTCTCATACATGTCAATTCAGTTGTGGTCACACAAACTGGGTGCAATCCATCGAAACTACCAGAGTCGTATGCTATATTCAACAGTTTTACCTCGCGTAGAAATTCTCTAAGACACGCACATTGCCAGGGATTGTTACCGAATGAAATATGATCCAACGTTAGTCTTCCAGAATACAGTAATAATTGATTTTGATACATGTATGTTATATTATTATTGGAAAAATTTACTGTCCCAGATATACTTCTATCAAACGCCCGTGGTGGAATACTTCTTAGAAAG